>VNJW01007094.1:0-13980 GCA_008042615.1 Drosophila auraria | reverse complement strand
CATACATTTTTTTTTACACACTTTAATGTCCAAAACACAATTGAACAACCTTATTAATAAACTTGTAATGCGAACTTAAGCCAACAAAAATGCATTGGTAGAAACCCATTAAAAGGGGGGTAATGGTACGAATGGAAGACTGGGTCAAGAAAATGACATAACTTTTGGACGAACGACATGAACAACAGGGGATCGTATTGCACGGCCCGCGACGATCCAACGGCGCACGAAGTTTGCGAATGGGGAGGGAAAACGGCCAACACATAGCCCGATTGTTTTTCACGATCAAGCATAAATTTGCTTGCGGGGCAATGTGGACAGAAAGACAGACTGACGAACGATTTCTTCTATTTTTCAGGCACGTAAATAATTGTTCTGATTACGTTTGGAGAGGATAGTGGCGTCCAAAGAACCCACCCCAAATCCGGCGAGCTCAGCTGCACAAATCGTGTCTGCTATCCGGGCGGCCACTTCCTCAGCCCTATGTCCACCAAGGACTGAGGCACAACGACACCACCGACGTAACACAGCCTCCACTGGATTTTAAACACCCGATTGCCACTGCGTCTGGACTACAACTCCACTCTCAAGCCTATCTGGACATATGGCTCCCAGTTGTGGGGGAATGCGAGCAGCAGCAACATAGACATCATTCAGCGAGCACAATCGAAAATCCTGAGAACTATCACTGGGGCGCCATGGTATATTCGCAACCTAAACATCCACAGGGATCTCGGCATTCTTGCAGTAAAAGATGAAATAGACAAACAAAAGGCGACCTACAATCAAAACCTTACTGTGCACCCAAATCATCTGGCGAGAGGCTAGACTCGGGTTTCCAGCAGAACCCGCCTGCATCGAAACGACCATCCAACCCAGCAATAATTATTAGGGATATTGAACTCTGTGCCAGTCATATGACTGTTAGTTAGGTTATTTATATAAGATTTGATACACATTTTGTTAGTCTCGTAAAAGAGAAGATTCAATAAACAACAGCAAAGTATAAAAAAAAGAGACTATATGAGCTATAGTTACCAGATTTGGTGACAACATTGGAATTTGTTGCACGAGATTAAGTTTGTTTTCAAATTTGGCCACGCCCACTTCCGCCCCCGAAAATCGTAAAAAATTTTATATAAGCTATAGTCGTAATTTTTGGCTTATATTAAATAGATTAAATAAATAAGTAGGCATTTGCGGACGTTTTCTGAAACTTTGAGTGAAATCGGATGATAAACATGGAAGTTATTAAACAATAAAGTTTCCTCTTCTCTCTCTTCTGAGCCACAAAGGCAGTAGCGAAAAAAGTGTTGCGTGCTTTCGAGAGCAGTATTATTTCGTAATGCAGCTGCGTACAGCTGCAGAATTTGTCTTTTTTGAACGTTGCTCAACATGTTTTTAGTAACATTTGTTTTTATTTGTCAACTTTTTGTTTTCCCTTGTCCGTGTGCTATTTAATGTCACGGACAATGCTTTGGGTACCGGGTATCTCACAGCCGGTCACTCGACTGTAGCTTTCTCACTTGTTTTTATTTTAGACCTATGGCATTTGTCAATTAATGCAATAATTGTTTATTAATAATTGTTTATGGTTGCTGTCAAGCTTCTATTTTAATTATAGGTATAACAGTTTAAAGTCAAGCTTAGTACGCAGATGCTCGAACAGCGTTTTTAAGCAGTGAGAGAGAGCGAGAGGTCAATAGTCGGGAAACACTTTTCGAAAGCCCTGTTTTAAAGGCCGGTACGCAGATGAACGAACAAAATACCAGAAAAATACCAGGTGGCACGAGGGAAGACTTTTGGTATTTCCAGAGGGGGGTGACGAACAGAATAACAAATTTATTAAAACGGCTTGTTCTCAACTATTGGCATCTCACTCTATCTCTCTTTGCCGCGCTTTAATTGAAGTTTTCGCGAGTTAACGGCATTTCGCACGCATTTATATCCCGAAAAACAGTTGTTAATTTGTTGCGTTAATTTGTTTCGTTAATTTCTTAATTTGTTTGGTTCAAAAATATGGAAATCGCTAAATTAACCAAGATGCGAAAAAGCAGAACAATGGACTTTACCAAGAAAGAGACAATTATCGTAGCTTCATCGTTAAACATGTTGACTAACTTTATATTTCAAATAAATTATTTTGTCAACAAACACAGCTGATTTAAGATTGGTATGACCGCATCATTTACCTCCCAAAAATACCGAAGAGCGTTTTAAGAAGCGGTCACACTAAAAAAAGATTAAATCTGTTTGGGGTTGCGAACTGTTCGAGCATCTGCGTACTAAGCTTTATTAAAGATAAATAAGACTATTTTAAAAGGTATAGCCAAATCTTGCGATTGGTGTTTTGTTTAAAAAATTTAGCAGACGACTCTTCATGGTCATTCCATAAACGATTAAGTATATCGGCGATATTTTCAGAAATTTTATGAAATAATGACTTTGAGACGCGCAGAGGTACACACTTACATATATATCTAATAAATACGAATAATAACCTAGTTCGTAGGTTCCTTTCCTAAACATTCTAAAAAAAAATATTTATATTTTTGACAAAAAGATCCAGCGCAGCATTTCGTAGTCGCCACTGCATAATGCGATGCTCCTCAAGCTGTGGAAGGAAAATATTTCTGCCTTTCGGTCGCGACAGAAAAACAGTAGATTTTTCTTTTATACAGAAGATTTCAAAGCTCCAAGCATGAATATTAATAAAGCCTTGAATGGGTCGGTTAACTTTGAAGACGACACGGTGTCGACGTCGTCGAAGTGTCGCAAAAGAAAGCCTGAAAATACCTCTTTCGGCCGCGCTATGATGGTCACTGGCCCAATTCAAATGTAAACATAGAAGGATCAGCTGCTCGTCCCATTTACAAGTCGCCCAAGAATGTAGATGGAGCGCAGTGGAACAACCTAAATTTATTTTTCGAAAATATTTTGTAGTGGAACAGGGTTATAACAATAATACCAAATAGAGGCATAAGAAATGAACCCGGAAAATATTTCAATCAAATGCGCCAACGATCGCTCACAAAGGGTCACACAGGACCGAAGTGGAGTTGGCCACACTAATATGGCAACTCCCTCACCGGCGGCGGTCAAACTAAGCCTCGCCGGGGCCCTATATAAAGCAGTTGGAAGTCACTCAGTGACCGGCAGCGATCAGCCTACATTTTGGGTAGCACTCAACCGCAGAGAATGGAATTTTTAGATCATGATACAATTATAGAAAGTAGTCTCGTCGGAAAAATAAGGCCCTCGTTCGGAAAAATAAGACCCTAGTTCGGCTGTCAAAGTTCGTGTGAGAGAAACGAATGTATACGACAAAAAAAATGTGTATTAACCCTTATATGGTGTTTGGGGTTAAAAGTGGCCTATTATAATAATAAGTTGGAGCTTTTTCTTTATAATTTGCGAGCTCGATTCGGCGTAGCTTAATTTTGGAATTGCTGGTTCCGGCTCTGCTTTTCTTTCCGGAACAGCATCATTGTTTAGTCGCATTCTCTTGAAAGACGTCTTTTTATTGGTTGTCGACTCCCACTGTGAAGCACTAAAATGTGTATCGCAAATTCTCGAGTTCTCACTAAGGCTGCACTCCAAAATTTGCTCCCACAACGTTCTCTTTACCAAAAATTTCGGTGCATTAATAAAATTTTCGCCTTGGACGTGTTTGCAACAAAAATTGCAAAAAAACATTTTTTTGTTTCATATAAGGGTTAATGACAGATAAGATAATTTGTACACACACAGCCTTTCACGTCAACGAGCAAACACGAAGTGTTCATTAAGGCCCTACACCCGAACGCTAAACACACGACGAGACTACCTTCAATAATTATATCATGCTGTGACGCCACGTTCCGAGCGCACAATACATATTTCCAAATTATATATATTATATTTTAGTTTAAGTTTCTCTCAGTGTAGCCAGGGCAGTGCAGCGACAGAGCGGAGCCAAGAACAGCGAGGAGAGAGAGGAGGATAGTGACAAGCCGAGCACACGACCCACGGAGATAGCTTTGGACGCTGCGCCGCGAGAGCAAGCTTTCGCACCGCTAGATAAGAAAAGGGCGATCGGCTGCATCGCTGCATTTGCGAGCACCAGAGGCCACGAGGGAAAGCCGAGAGACGTGCACGTGGACTCCCATACCCAGGCGTCGGTACATGCAGGGCGACCCGAACGAGCGGGAGCGGGAGAGCCGTAAAACCCATCCGCGATCGGGATTGGCCACCTGCACCGAGCCGGAGAGCAGGTATGCAGACGAAGCGAAGTTAAAGGGGAGCTTTGAGTTCTGAGCCGGCTTAGCGAAGGCTGGGCGCCGGAGTCGGAAGTTAGTCAAGTTTTGGGTCCGCGAAAGAGGAGCTACGCGTTCAACACGTGTCGCCGCTATCGCTCGCAAGTGCTCCACGCCGCCGCCTAGTGCCACGCCCACGTCCGGTGCCTCAGTGCATAGTCGAGCATCTCACCCGGCTCGAAAGTGCTCCGCTCCGACACCGAGTTCCTCGTTGCCTTACGCCTGTGTCCGCGCCACCGTCAAGTGCCACGCCCCACCACGTGCCTCGCCCATCGCTAGAGTCTAGCCCGCCACGCCCGACGGGACCAACAACCCACCAAGTGTCCAGCCAACGCCGAGAACCCAATCCAGCCCGCTCTGCCGCCGCTGCTCTGTGCTGAGTGAGTAGAGGATTGTTTGGGAGTGTGGTTAGGTAGGAATAACCACGTTCGCTAGAACATCCGATCAAATAAAACTGAAGTATTAGAATCTAAACTCCAATCTCGTCTCTACCCTGGGAACTATTTTCAGCCTGTGCGTAGCCCGCTCCGGCCCTGTAGTAAAGCTTACAACTGCGGTTTAACCCTTGTTTGCGTTTGCTCTGGGCTCTCTCTCTTGTTTTTACCCGCGCGTAGCCTGATCCGGCCCCGTAGCACATGCTTACAGCTGTGGTTTAACCCTTGTTTGCGTTTGCTCCGGGCTCTCTCTCGTTTCCACCCGCGCGTCGCCTGATCCGGCCCCGTAGTACGTGCTTACAACTGTGGTTTAACCCTTGTTCGCATTTGCTCTGGGCTTTCTCTCAGTTTCCCCGCGCGTAGCCCGATCCGGCCCTGTAGTGAAGCTTACAACTGCGGTTTAACCCTTGTTTGCGTTCACTCTGGGCTCTCTCTCTCGTTTCCACCCGCGCGTAGCCTGATCCGGCCCCGTAGTACATGCTTTCAACTGTGGTTTAACCCTTGTTTGCGTTTGCTCTGGGCTTTCTCTTAGTTTCCCCACGCGTAGCCCTACCCGGCCCTGTGGTGAAGCTTACAACTGTGGTTTAACCCTTGTTTGCGTTCACTCTGGGCTCTCTCTCTCGTTTCCACCCGCGCGTCGCCTGACCCGGCCCCGTAGTACGTGCTTACAACTGTGGTTTAACCCTTGTTCGCATTTGCTCTGGGCTTTCTCTTAGTTTCCCCGCTCGTAGCCCGATCCGGCCCTGTAGTGAAGCTTACAACTGCGGTTTAACCCTTGTTTGCGTTCACTCTGGGCTCTCTCTCTCTCGTTTCCACCAGCGCGTAGCCTGATCCGGCCCCGTAGTACGTGCTTACAACTGTGGTTTAACCCTTGTTCGCATTTGCTCTGGGCTTTCTCTTTGTTTCCCCGCGCGTAGCCTGAACCGGCCCCGTAGTACATGCTTACAACTGCGGTTTAACCCTGGTTTGCGTTTGCTCTGGGCTCTCTCTTGTTTTCACCCGCGCGTAGCCTGATCCGGCCCCGTAGTACGTGCTTACAACTGTGATTTAACCCTTGTTCGCATTTGCTCTGGGCTTTCTCTTAGTTTCCCCGCGCGTAGCCTGAACCGGCCCCGTAGTACATGCTTACAACTGCGGTTTAACCCTTGTTTGCGTTTGCTCTGGGCTCTCACTTGTTTCACCCGCGCGTAGCCTGATCCGGCCCCGTAGTACATGCTTACAACTGTGGTTTAGCCCGTGTTTGCATTTTCTCTGGACCCTCGTGTTTGGCCCCGTGCGTAGCCAATCCAGCCCAGGAGTCCAGGTGTACAACCGCGGTTTACCCAAGTTCGCCACGCACACTAGCAGTCACCCAGGATCGCTCACTCGACCTAAGCTGGGATCAGGGTAGCCCACTTGCTCTCTGATCCTGTCCCACCCCAAATCGGTCCCAAATCAATAAATTTTCTGTAAAAGAACCCTGGCCAGACTGAGACATATCCCAGCCCAGGACACTACCTTACAATGCTTTAGATCTAGTCAACATTCATACATTTGTAGTTAGTTATCCCCATAATATTTTCCCTCCTTCTCCCCTGGAAAACTTTCGAGCCTCCAAAACCTTCTCAAGCTGGTGGTCTGCCGAGCCTCCAAAAAGTAGCTTAAAAACAAGAAAGAAAGCTAACTTCGGTAAACCGAAGTTTGCATACCCTTGCAGTCTGCAATTGAATCATTGGAAATCGATCCATTTTGGTAATGTTGAAAAAATATCACATTATGTAAATTTTGAAAATTTTACATTTTACATGTAGAATTTTACATTTTTATATAAATAGACCGATCGTTTCTATGGCAGCTATATGATATAGTTGTCTGATCTTCATGAAATTAAAACCGTAGTTCTATAACCGTAAAAAGCTGCTTTATCTTGAAATTGATCAATATACGTTGAAAAACAAAAAAGTTAAATTTTTTTACATTAATTTCGGCATCGTTCCTATGGCTGCTACAGGATATAGTGGTCCGATTCGACATATATACTGCGTGCTAAAGAAATAAGACTATGCTGAAAGTTTCAGCCCGATAGCTCAAAAAAAGTTCGCGTAGAAACCGACAGACGGACAGACAGACAGACGGACAGACAGACGGACATGGCTAGATCGACTCGGCTAGTGATGCTGATCAAGAATATATATACTTTATGGGGTCGGAGATGCCTCCTTCACTGCGTTGCAAATATCATGGCAAAATTATAATACCCTCTGCAAGGGTATAACAATCGATGGCAGTATCGATGTTTTTGGTAATTTTCGAAACATCGATGTTATTTTGGAAACATCGATAGTGTCTCCAAACTAAAACTTCAATGCTTAAACAGAGAAGGCAAGTTATAGCCTTGTTCCACTGCTTCGTTATTTCAAAAATGGACCATCGGTTGCACCACAGCTCCATCTACATTCTCCGGCGACATGTGAATGAGACGAACAGCTGAGCAGGCGTTGTCGTTTTTCGTCCTGACGTCCTTCTACTCCACTTTTTCTAGGCCGGCTTAAACCAGCTTCTCGGCCATCCTTTGGTATATATGGTTGTTTTTCTGTGGCGACCGCATTGCAAGTTTTCAAATAGCTGTGTTTAGAGAAATATCGTCGACAATCGATATTTTTCGGTATTATGTTTTAGTAAGTAAAGAAAACTTCGGGGTGAATGGTGAACGGATGGTCTGTCGATTTTGAACGGACCATTTAAAACCCATGTAAAATAATGGACCATTCTCGAGAATGGAGCTAAACAAGGCTATTAGTACACCACATTTAAAAGAAATTTAAGTTTAATTTTATTGTTTTCTATAGCTTACAACATTTTGTGGTGGTGTTGGCAAAGCGGTGTGCAGGAGTGGAAGTGATTGGAGTGAAAGTAAGTTTCAAACATGAAACGACCTCCTAAAGCACTGCTCCAACTGGGTTGGAAATGTTTTTGGAGACTGGCTTCCATCATCGTAATGGGTCGGCCAAGAAAGCGGAATTAGATATGGCTGACCCATATTAGACGAGTGGTGCTGCCCAACGATTACCATCTTTTAAAATCATAGCTGGAGTTAGATTTAAATTACATTGGTCATGTATCTATCACCAGCGACTGCTGGACGTCTCGAGGCAATGAGGGTTACCTCACAGTGACTTGTCACTTAATTAACGAACAATTTGAAGTAAAATCAGCATTTTTTCCGACTTTTCGAATTTTTAATTGCAAGCTCACCAAAGGCTCCAGATCCATTAATAGCCGCAGTTCTGCAAAAAATTTTTTCAAATTTTAGCTCTTTTCACGACGCCACAACGGTTACAACGGTTAAACGGTTACAATTTCCTTAACAATACCGCTTATATACAAGTTGCACCAAAAATCAAGCAAAGTGTACACGTTAATGAAATCTCAAACTTTGATGTTTGTTAACGTTTCGACGACTTGGCTAATTCGATAACAACAAAGATTCACGTAGTGGAGGCCCGAGTTGCGAATGGCATCCGAGATCATCGAGGCAGAGAAACGCATACATGCAGCGGGAATTCTGTCTTTTTATTTTTGTTTAAAGCTTTTTTCCGATTTTTTTTTGTGTATGCCTAAATAACAAAACGTATGCTCAAAAAAAATGATACAATTATTACTGATACTGTTTTGTCGATAAGGACTTAAGGCAGCGTTAGAAGGGATTTTCACATCGTTTCTTTAAAGATTACTTTATCCCTATATATTTAAGTAAAATAACAAATTTTTGACTTTGGTCGGTTTGTGACGAATTCCAAGAAAGAAGTTACGCCCAGCTTATAAAATACGTATACCTACATTTATTACGTATACGTAAAAAGCGTATGAAAATCAGGAAGAAGCTGCAAGTATTGCTAAAATGATATACATATTATTAATCAAAAACCGCTTTTTTCAAGGAAAAGTTGGCAACACTGCTGGAAACCGAGGTCGAGGTACTGAAGAGAAGGGTGAGTGCCCTGGAGGCAAGTCTGGCGACGCAGGAGACCACGAAATTGGCAGCGGATCTCAGGCTACATGGGGTGCCTTTGACTGAAGGCGAAAATTTAAAAACCATGTTTAACTCGCTCTCTTTCTCACTGTTAATTACACCGGCACCACGACTCCGCGATATTTTCCGCTTGAGGCCCCGTGTAAATCAAAACACAATAGTTGATCCGATCATTATTGTAAAATTTGAAAACCCTCGCGACAAAATAATGTTAAAGGGAGCGGCCACCAAATTTCGACGTGTACACAAACAACAGCTAGGCCTAGAGCTTCTGGGCACAGATTCGCCAGCACAGATCTACCTAAACGAACAGTTAACGAAACCGAATTACTAGATTTTTCAAGAAGCCATGTGCCTTAAGAGGCATAAGCGGCGATTAGCTCTTTTTTCCTGTCGTGGAGTTATGCACGTGCGACACAGTGAGAGAGAGGTGATGGCGGTGGAGAGTTTGCAAAAGCTCTCACAACTGATGCAGGAAAGCTCATCAGATCAGCTGGCTGCAGATGTGGAGTTTGCAGGCGATATTAATCGCTTTCAAAACTAAGGGGTTAGAATTTATCTATATTTTATTCAATTTTTTATCTCATATTTTATTAAATTTTTCTATCATAGGTTTAATATAAAATCAACTGTAATGTTAGTGATGTTCCTTAAGGTGTTATTTCTTTGTTAAAGTTTTTTAGTTTGTTTTACCAAATAACCAATGCAGAGCTTAAATAATAATTCAAATAATCATGCGTCTTTAGAGTTCTCGTGAATCAGAAATCTGGTTTACATATATGCACAAAGTCTTCCCAAATAAATAGACGAATTTAAATGTCGAAATTAAATGTCGATATTATTTTTGTGTCTGAAACTTGGTTTAATATTAATATGTCTGATTCGTTCATAATGGGTATAATGTATTCCGTGTTGATCGTGCAAGTCATGCCGGGGATGTAGCAATATATGTATGTGAATAAAAAACATTAACGCTAAAGTGGTTCGTAAGAGTAATTTGTAAAATGCAATGTATTTCTTTATTCAAGTTAAAGATGTAGAGATTTATTCAAGTTTAAGTTTATAGGCCAAATCGATATATTGACTTTAGCGAACTGACGAATATGATTTCAATGATGATCATAACTGTTACTGATATAATCTTGACTGGAGACTTTAATAGTGATATATTTAGGGAAACAAATTTACTTGACGCTATGGAATCATGGGACCTTTACCTGATAAATTCAACTCTAGCCACGCACTTTACCAGCTACAGAGATACACTTCTTGACATATTCTTTGCTAACAAACCTCAAAAGCCTCTGGCTTATAGTCTACTTTCGGTGCCAGAATAGTAATGGTATATTCGAAGCATGACCTTATATTCTTGACGTATAAATTTTCCGCTTATTATACTGACCATTTCATAGACATTTTAAAAATATTGACTTCGAGCCACTTGATATTGACTTAAATTCGATAAATTGGAATGACATATATTATCTGACATCGGTTAACTTATAACTAGAATTTTTCCAGACAAATTTGACATACCTTTATAACAAAACAATACCAGTTAGAAGCAAAATAACTAGTAATGCTAAAGACAAATGGTTCAATAGGAGTATTCAAACTGTAATACACCGACATCTCTTACATAGAATATAAAAGACTTAGAGAAAAACTAAAAAAGATAGGCTTAGGAAAACAAATTCCAATGACAGAGCGAGGAAATCGATGTAAATGAATTAAATATATATTTTTCACCCTTGAATGTACCTGAACCTATACAAAACTCGTACCTATCTTCCGTACCTGAAAACAACTGTGATAATAACTTTAGCTTTGTGTGTGTCAGTCCGTGTGATATATTACAGTCTATGAATAAGATTAATAGTACGGCTATAGGCTTTGACGAAAACAATCCTAAATTTAATAAAATCATTCTCCCAAAAATAATAAATATAATAATAAATAATACATAACGCACATTTTTAACACAGCCATAACAACATCTACCTTCCCCGACAAATGGAAAGAAGCTAAAATAATACCTGTTCCTAAAACCAATTCCCCCAAATATAGACCAATCTCAATTCTACCATAACTCTCCAAAGTTTTTGAGAACATAATAGCCGTACAAATAAAACAATTAAAATTTTTTTTTTAATTTTAACAACTCTCTTCTGAGCGGTAATCAATCTGGCTTCAGAAAATAACGCAGTTGCACATCAGCTATTATTAAAATAGCAGACGATATTCGACACTACTTAACTACAGTAAGGCACTTGACACCGTTGACCATTCCATTTTATGTACAAAACTTGACAGACTATTTAATTTTTCCAGAAAGGCAATAAATTTCGTCCTCGTATCTGAAGAATAGGGCTCAAGCTGTTTTATGTCAAACTTACGTTTCGTCTTTTATTTTTGTTAAACGCGGTGTGCCGCAAGGATCTTTTCTTGGACCTTTACTATTTTCTTTATATGTAAACGACCTTCCCAAGTCTCTGTCTGAATGCAATGTCCATATGTATGCTGATGACGTCCAACTGTATATTAGTCGTCCCGTGAGTGAGTTAGTTGAATGTATGTAGGTATCCAACACGGAGTTGAAAAAAGTAAGCGAGTGGGCAAAAAATAATGGACTTTGTCTTTACCCAAAAAAGTCAAAATTTATTGTCATATATAAAAAATATTTAGCACAAATGAACTTGACCGTTTAAATATTGACGGTGTACCCATAGATTGTACCGAAAAAGTAGGACATTTGAGTTATACTTTTAATAATTAACTAAATTGGAAAAATACGATAACTCAAGCCACTGCAAAAACATATAGTTGGGACAATTATCTTTGACTCAATTCTTTTTGACAATAAAAATTCGACTTCTAATAGCCAAAACCTGTTTTGTACCGACACTTATGTATGGCAGAATTTTTTTCGAACTGTGATGTAGTGAGTAAACAGAAGCTTCGAGTATGCTTTAATAATATAGCTTGATAAGTTTTTGGACTTCGACGCTCTGACCACATTTTTAACTTTACATAGCAGCTATTTGACTTGCACTTCGAAGACTTTATGATTTATAAAGCATTGACTTACTTGCATAAAATTGTGTCTACAGGAGAACCGTCATATTTATGTAAAAAACTACGATTTTCGGCTTCAGCACGAACTAATAATTTAATCACTCTAGATATAGAAGTCTCAACTCACAAAGACTTTTTTTATTTACGCAAATCGCATCTGGAATGATTTTTCAAACAACTTAAAAACATAAATAGTATTACATGTTCTTAATTAAAATTAAAGAAACACCTGCATCAAATGAGTTCTCAAAATGAGTAAAAAAAATAAATTTAAACTATACAGAATAGGTAAAAATAAAAACTGTCTTAAATGAAACTAAAGGAACTTAAATGTTAGAGTAAAGAAAATCAAATTGTAATAAAATTAAATGAAATGTTAGTGTTTTGGAATAGATTAATAAAAGTTCTAAAATAATAAAATATAAGCAATAGGTTGTCTCACAAGGAAAAGAGATACAAATAAAATTAAATTAAATTTAAAAACGATTTTCGAAGTGGTTCTCGCAATATAAAACGCAAACTGTTACCAGAAGCTTTAAAAGGGCGGATTTATGCATGCATTTAAGACCAAACAAGCTCTTACGGCAACATTTTGACAAGCCTAATTAGCCAGAAAACATAAATCCACTCACATATTAACAGGGACAAATTGATATAATAGTTTAATGAATTAAATATTAATGAACTAGTTTATTTTCAGGTGAACAGCGAGAGCATGAAGCCTATATATTATATTGTGTGTACCAGCCACCTTTAGTAAAGTAGGCCAGAATAAAGCCTAGTGCTCATAAGCGCTAAACCCTTAAGCTTAGTACTCAAACACGCGAACAGCATTTCTAAGCAGTGAGACAGAGCGAGAGGTCAATAGTCGAGAAACACTTTTCGGCAGCGCTGATTTAGAGGCCGGTACGCAGACGAACGAAAAAAATAAATGGTATTTCGAGAGCGGGGTGACGAACATAATGTGACAAACACGGCTAAGTGGATACCGGCTGGGTGCATACTCCGCCTACGGGAACGGCCTAGCTCAGGGAAGAGCCAAGGGGGTCGGTTACTCCCTAGTCAGTATCACCGGCACACAATAAAATTTGTAGACAGAGGTAGGAAGGCTTGGGGAAGGATAAGGTCAATCCAGACGATCAAAACTAAAAAGAAAAAACTAAAACTATTATTGAAGAACTCAGGTGTTATTACTCTTCCCATTACAAGTGAAACATATTTAGCTTAGGTGCCCATTAAAGTTATACTTTATTCCATAATAAATGTAAAAAGAGTTCGAAATGTAAGTAAACGTCAATAAAATTGAAACTTAATTTTTATCCTAACAAGATATGCATAACTTACAATAATGACAAGGGCAAGAAATGATTTATATGCTTTATCAACGACACTCGAGTGTGTACTCAAGATCAATCCTTCGAAGTCCGCAGGCCTGTAGACTGGAGTGCTATGATGACTTGATACTCGTTAAATGTTAATTAATAAAAATGTCTTGATATAATAATGCCAACAAATGAATGATATGTACACTAGGGTGTATCGAAAATCAACTTTTTTGGATTTTTGATGACGCTGCACGCTTTGCACGGCGACCTGAAGATCGGCAGGGCAACATTTAAACTTTAAAAGGTATAAAATGAGTCCTAAAATACCCTGGAAGCGATTGGTCCAACCAAGATTTATATCAAAGTTTAAAAAATTTGGTTGAAAAATGGTCGAAAATTTGTGATTTTACTGAATTTCAGCAAATGCGGCATACATATTCAGCTTGATCTATATCTAAATTTATTTGCACTATTAGATAAACTTATCGAAATCATACCTGCGAAAGCTCTCTGGAGCTATAACGGTACTTTGCCTTTATTCTGCTTAAAACATATGTTTTATCGCGCGCAAATATTGTCTTACGCTGTGTGTTTTGCTGCATTTATTAAAATTACGTTTAACAAGTGCATATACATATACATTGGTTCATCTTGAGTTTTGAAGCAGTTTGTTCTGTGTATACTGGTCAACATAATGCCACCTACACGATCTTTGTTTACTTGCCCCATACTTGGCACTCCACGCAGTTTGCCACAGAGTCAACTACCAACGTTGAAGGACGTCATACTGGCCTGTTTTGACGAAAAGTTTAATAACACTTATGTGAAAAAGCTTTCTG
>VNJW01007075.1:0-93074 GCA_008042615.1 Drosophila auraria | reverse complement strand
CTGATCGTCACCGTGTGCCCGTGATCCGCACTCACCACTATGAGCGTGTCCCAGGGATTCGTGAGCTGCCGGGCCTTGCGGACCGCCTCCGAGAACTGGACGGTCTCGTCCAGAGCCTTTCGGGCCTTGGTCTCATGGTGGGCATGGTCGATGCGTCCGCCCTCCACAAACAGGAAGTAGCCGTTGGTGTCGCGGGAGAGCACTTTAATAGCTGATGCCGTCATCTCCGACAAGGTGGGCGTGTCCACGCTGTCGTCCAGGTGATAGGCCAGGTGGGAGGAGTTGAAAAGGCCCAGCAGGAAATCCGTGTTCTGCGGATCGGCGTTCAGAAGATCCGTCCGATTGAACAGCACCCGAGCATTGCCGGGCTTGCTCTGCTGCCACTCCTCGATTAGGTTCCTTCCGTCCAGCCTTTGGCCAGGGTTTCCATACACATCTGTGGTGGAATTGGGCAGGAACTTGACGGTACCGCCACCCATCACGACCCGCAGTCGCTGCCCCACTCCGCCGTCAATCAGTTGCTGGGCAATGTCCTGACAATTGCCCGGATTCTGGCCCAGATTGACTACGTCGTAGTCGCTCTCGAAGTCGCGGTTCGAGGTATGCGCATAAACCCCAGCTGGACTGGCATGGGTCACCCGGGTGGTGGTCACCAAGCCGGCGGATTTCCCCCCCTTGAGTGCCCATTCGGCGATTGAGGAAAGTCGATTCTGTGGCTTCCGCGCGGTGGGGCAGTCATTCAACTCCACGTCGGCTGTGACGCCGATGGTCAGGTAATTGGCCTTGATCCCGGAGAGATAGGCAGAGGCCGTGCAGGCAGAGTCGGCCACCTGCTTGTTGACGCAGTACGTCTGGAATGGGGAAAAGAGGTAATAATAATAAAAGTAGTTTTAGCACATTTGCTTGATCATTTTCCTAAATTAATTAGCAATTAATTAAGTTAACACATCATTGCGTAGGTATGGTGGCCTTTTCTATAGAGATGCTCTAGGAGAAATCTTGGATATTTAAAGTTAAAAAATAAAATAGTTGCCAGACATGCTTTCATGAAAATTTGATTAACTAAACTAAAAACCCACGAGAATGTAATGTAAGATACGATTTATATTATCAGGAAAACAAATCACTGTATTGGATAACTAAAAGTAATAGTTCAATCCCTAGTAAAGATGAGTTAAGTGAGTTAAGGGCTAAGTTATTTTATAAACTTTTCTTAACAGCATGTATTTATTTTGGTGCCTTTAAGGGGTGTTCCTCTAAACTTAAATCATGTCTGGGCCCGCAGACACACCTACCTTGGAGAGTCCCACATAATTAAACTTCTCGAACTCCAGCTGGTTGCGTTCGCCCACCACTCCGCGGAGTTGTCCATCGAAGATGCGTCCAGCGGTCACCGTAGGCACGGACATTCCATCGCCTAGGAAGAAGATCACATTTTTGGCCAGATATTGGTTCGGGGGCGTCGATAGCTTCTCGTAAAGTGTGCGCTGGGCATCATGGAACCAAAAATCCTTGCTTTTCAGCTCGGCGGTGGACCGTAGATCCCACGAACGCTCTGAAAATTAGGAGAAGTCTGTCTTAAAAGAGCTTTCCTATTCGGAACTCTACCCTTTATAAAGCTAACATTACTTTGTATTAAATGATTTAAGTTATAGCTTTAAATTCGGAAGTTGAAGTCTCTTTACTGTAAAAGCTGATATGCAAATGAGTTCAAGTATAAACTGGGAGAATTTAAAAATTCTGTTCACATCTGTTTCTTTTTTTACAAAATACCTGAGCACAACAACAGCTTTGTTTTGAACTCCGCTTTCGAATTAATTGTTAAAAGTGAAATTGTATACAGGAAAAAATAATTGTCTAATGACAAGTGAAAACAATTTGGAATTTTAAATATCTTAGCCCTAAAAGTGGAAAATAATATATGTTGAGCCAGTGAGCTTTTTCACTAACTTAATAAAAACAAACGCGATTGTTTCATCAATTTCAATATGTTTATTGGGCCGCGCAGGGCAAAATGTAAAGTTATGTACACCTAGGCAACTATGCCTTAGCAAGATTAGCGGACAGCAATATTGGCTGCGCTCGAGAAGTATGATAAGCGAACAACAACTATGCTGCGCCCGAGAAGTAAGAGAAGCGAACAGCAACTATGCTGCGCCCGAATTGATCTCTCGTATTGAACGATCGAATGACAACTGACCGATAGCTTCGGCAAAATAGGCGGCCGAAGCTGTGCTTAGGGCAAAGGCCGAGGTTGTGCATAGATAAATGCAGATAACTATGCGTGCAATATTCGGCTGCTGCTGGGCCATTACTTCGGGAGGGCATGATATGTTAGAGATGGCTCAAACACTTTATTTTATAGCACAGCTTGACCATTCATTTTTATAAGTATTCATCACTTTGGAGTCCTTGATAAACTTTTATCCTTTTCTTTTTTGGTAACTTCTTAACTTGTGTCCCTTTTTCGAGTTTGGTATTTGGCAGCACTGTTGGCGGTGCGCGGTTTCAAATATTTAATTTAATTTATTTCGCTGACGCCTTTTATATTCCGCTTAGCACTTGATTAATCAATTCTGCATATGTTTTGTGTTTGCTTTCGGCCGCGCACTCTCTTTCTTCGGGCCCGATCTTGGTCTCGATGATGATGTCGTCACGCACCTGGCCCATATCTATATTGACAGGTACACGCCGTGAGCTGGAGGGCAAGTGGCAGCCAGAACCGCAGATAGTACATCGTCGGCGCCGGACGGAATTTCGAAAAGTCTGCTTTAAGCGAGGGGGAGACCAACTCCAACCGTTACCAGGTCTACGGACCGACTAAGCCGCATTTCGGCACGGGATGCTTATTTATACGGACCCCGAAGTGCGAGACAAATTACCAAAGCGCTCCTCAGATAATAAATTAAGACCCGCCCCGGCATTAGAAAGCTTCTAAATTGAACTTTTCGGCTGCCCTTATTTAAATTTCAGATGCATATTTTAGCCTGATTACCCGTTCGTTCTTCCCAAATCAGGTTTGTGTTGCATTCGTCATTTGCATAAAGGTTAATCGTGGCGGCAGATGATGTAATTAGTAGAGATTCAGGGCTAATATAATGTCCTAACTTAATTTGTCTCATTTAATATGTGCATCGAAATGTTTTGGGCTAAATGAGTTCATTAACCTCTGAAGAGATTCTAACACCGGATACTGGTTGCATTTTGTATATTATTGTATACTTACTTGCACAAAATATAACGGCGAAAGTGCCATGCTTTTGTTTTTAACAAAAAACAAACAGGTTCATCTTAATTTGTCTACCAGTTTTAAGACTCTTGAATTTACTGGTTTTTGCAATTCCATTTTAACTGGAAATTATTTGATGTATTAATTGACTTTGTTGATAAACAATATGTTAAATTATATCTTTATATTAGGCAGCTTTACGGATTTAATATATTGTTTGACGTATTGATAAGCAATACGTCACGTTTACCGGTAATCGATGGCCTTTTTTTAATTAAATTTTTTAAATAAACAGTCATGAACAGTTTGTTATATATAAATGTTTAATCGTGATTGTTAGTTTTATTTTTCTTTATAAATGTTAGTTAATTGGATGGATGGAAAAGAATTTAAATTGTAAATAAAATCAAGATTTAATTTAATTATATATTTTATACCCGATTATTAATATTTAGCTATAGTATATACATATATGTATGTATATATAAATTTTAAGTGTTAGAACAGAACTTTATTGGGGAGGTGAAGTTTTCTGATTTGGTAACCGAGAAAATATTTAAAACTTACTAAATTGTTTTCTAAGTTCCTGAAATAATTCTTTGATTGCCATTTAATAAAGTTCAGACTATTTTAAAACATGCGCCAAAAATATACGTCGATATGATCCGTTTTGATCACTTTGTTTGATTACGTTTTCAGAGCAAAGTTGTTCACCTTTTTATCAAAGTTTCTCACCCTGCTTCTATTAGTCTGGCAACGCCGCTTCATTAGTGACTAAGGAATTTAGACAGGCGGTCACACTGCACTTTGTTAAAGAACAAAAAAATTGCAATTTGGCATAGTTTTATCGGCTGTAAATCAACAAATTGCAGACTAAACTTTCGGAAATGTGCAACTAAAAGGCGTTAAGTCGACGGGCAATCGAGGAAGGCCACTAAACAGACAGCAGCAGGCAACCACAAAGGTGGGTGGGTGGCAGCAAACAAAGAGGCGAATCGCCCGAGCAAAGACAAACATCTCGCGCACGCACACACACCGTCAAACATCTTGACAAACAAACAGAACCTGGCTGAGACGCAGAAAGTGATATAAGTTGAAAGGCCAGCTGCTAATTTAATTGCCAGCCTTAACAGCTGCAACGGCGGTTACTTGTCCAGGAAAGCGACCACTACGCGAACGCAGCTTGTTGCGCCAGGGAAAACCCGAAGGTCAGCAAGGTGTCTGCCTACGAAAGCATGGACTTGCAGCATATGGAGAATGGCCTTAGTGGCGGGGGCGGAGGAGGTGGAGGAGGCGGTGGCCTCAGTGAAATAGACTTTCAAAGGCTGGCGCAGATCATCGCCACCAGCATCCAGAAGGTGCAGCAGAACGGTGCGTTTTCCTCAAAAACTATTCCTTGTACAACTTTCCCCTATGACTAATCCAACCTTTACTTACAGTCTCCACTATGCAGCGCATGGTCAATCAACTGAACACGCCCCAGGATTCCCCGGAACTGAAGAAGCAACTGTAAGCGATGTTATGTAGTAGAACTCATTTAATTTGCATAAATTCTTACAATTTATTGAGAAATCTATTTAAATCTAATGCCTAAATAATTAAATTCCATTTAAGAGACACATATTTTTATATTTTGCGCAAACTTAATTTATACCATTCACTCTGACGTAAAAATTAGAACTTTCATGTGTGATTCATCCTTCAAAACCAAATAACGAATATTGTAAACAATTCTCTCAATCCTCTCCCTTGACTAGCCATCAAATAATGACCTACACCAACCAGCTGGTGACCGACACAAACAATCAAATCAACGAGGTGGACAAGTGCAAGGAGCGCCACCTGAAGATCCAGCGGGATCGACTTGTCGATGAGTTCACGGCGGCACTGACCGCCTTCCAGGTTTGTTTTTCTTTCATTCCCTTGCGCCGAGATAAGCAAAGCGCCTTTGTGAGTCATGTACAAATGTTTATCGATTGGGTATTTTTAGGCCGTCCAGCGCAAGACTGCGGACATAGAGAAGAGCGCGTTGCGGCAGGCGCGGGGCGACAGCTACAATATCGCCCGGCCGCCTGGCTCCTCGCGCACGGGCAGCTCCAACAGCAGCGCCAGCCAGCAGGACAACAACTCCTTCTTCGAGGACAACTTCTTCAATCGCAAATCAAACAACCAACAGCAGCAGCAGCAGCAGACGCAGCAGCAGGAGCAGGCGGACCTGCAGGCGCTGGAGGAGCAGGAGCAGGTGATCCGGGAGCTAGAGAGCAATATTGTGGGCGTCAATGAGATCTACAAGAAGCTGGGTGCCCTGGTCTATGAGCAGGGACTGACGGTGGATTCAATTGAGTCGCAAGTGGAGCAGACAAGCATTTTCGTCTCACAAGGCACCGAGAATCTGCGTAAGGCGAGCTCTTACAGGGTAAGTCGATACTGTCTTTGGTGCTAGACATCGATTTAGACATTTTAACGACCTTCCAGAACAAGGTGCGCAAGAAGAAGCTGATCCTGGTGGGCATCCTGGCCGCCGTGCTGCTGGTCATCGTCTTGATACTCGTCTTTCAGTTCAAGAACTAAGCTAAATCCGAATCATTCAAACCAAAACTAGTAAATATTGTTGTGAAAAGACAAGAGTTGCCGCATGCAGGCCCCCAACCCTCTAACACTTCCCACCCATCCCTTGGACCTTAGGCGCATTTGTGGCTTCAAAACCTTAAACCCCAACTTCCACTGTTTGGCTAAAAATCGAGCAACTCGGTAACTAAGGCAAAGGCAAGGAGTATTCACCGAACAAGTGCATATACGTTATATTCGCTTTAAAATTATATTATCTTATCTTTTATATTGTATGTACTACTATTATTACGCACCCTGTATATTGATATATTGTTTAACAACTGTGTTGGCTGCAAATTCTAACATTATGTTCCGAAACTCATTTGCCAGCGCTTCATATATAGTATTTAGGCTTAAGAAGAGGCAGAGAGGAAGATGCATACAATCCATGTACGAAAAATGAAATAATAAACACAAGAAAACCGATATAGCAGCGATCCTGCACTTGGAGCACTTCATTTAGGGCCCCGACGACGACCTGAATGAATCAATGAATGGAGCACTCGCGCAGCCAGCTCTTTTGGGCATTCCAAAAAGTGCCTGGTCATCGACTCCTCCTTGGCTTGGCTCAGCTTGGCTCAGCGATCATTAAGATTTCGTGTTGGCCATTGTTACGCATGCTTTAGCGGCTTAGGAGCGATCCCGATCCGACTGGGTGTTCGACGCTGGCACATTAATGCCGCAGCAGACCTGGATGCGGTGGACCCACTTCAGCTGCAGTCGCTCCGACGCCCGTTGCCGGTCGTTGAGGTGTGTCAAGCTAAAGGGTTTCCTCGCTCTCTTGCTCGACCGGACTCGAGCCTCGGCACTCCGCTGGCCTGCATACAAATTGAGTTTAAATTTTTTGCCAATTCACTGACATTGATAGTTCGTTTGGGCATCATTTGTGTGGTGGCTTCTTATCCACTTGTTGGCATCGAGTGGTTTTCTCGCATGCATTTAAGTGCAGCTCATTTCCTTCTCCCAACTCGCCCCGGGGGCCTCGCCAACAATCATTTCCCGCCGAGTCATCCAGTTATTTCTGGCCCAAGACGAGTCGCTTCTCTGTTTGGGAAGAGGGGTATATTGAATCATACATTGGTTAGGTATTTATTGTTAAAGTTAAATTGGTTTCGTTTATTTTTGGGTCCCTAAAAATGTCCCTAAATTATGTGTTATATTTTTGCTTAAAGAAAAAGTTGCTTTGAATAAATTATTCTTAAGCTTTAAGTGATCTTTAAAAAATAAGAAAGAAGAACCCGTTTGAATAAAAATTTGTTTCGAAAGAGAGCTGCCTTCTTCCTTAGGAGTTAAGTTGCGGAAAAGCTCTTCAAAGATTGTTCCTTATTCATCTTAATCTCATTAAACATCCTTTTAAAATTACAAGATCTTCGAGAACTGCTCTCATTATTTAAATTATTTCTAAAACTAAATAAATAAATAGAAAAGTAAATTTTGAATTAATCTGAGCAAGAAGAGTATCTGAACCTCGTCTGGACAATTTCCCCAGCATCTCGGTTGTTTCTTTTGCGCCTGCTTGGCTGTCAGTGGCTGTCCAAATACGTCACCGAGTTGCCCGGCCCGGCCGATTGGGAATTATTGATTGCTCGTCCATGGGGCCAAGGGTTAGGTTAGGCCCCGAGTGGTCCACACACGGCACGGCCTAATCACATCGATTACGGCTACATGCGGCACTTGGCAGCTCGTACACCCATTCAGGCGAGGACACAACCGAAATCCCAAGCCCAATCCGAGTTCAAATCCAGCCCCGGGGCCACAGGTCACGTTGCGCGAGTCGAGTGTCGGAGGTGTTGGAAATTAACAGAAACTATGCACACCTCCGGACCAGACAGCAGGTAGTCCTGGCTGGCTGCTGTTTGCACATCCCACATCCCACATATCCCATGATAATATTGACATCTTCGGTGGTCAGTCAGCTCGGGCCGAATCTCATTTGCAAAGTCATTTTGTCTAAATAAATCCAGCCTCCGACGACCTCCTGTGCTCCTCGGGAACGGCATGTTTTGACTTTGGCCAGGGAAATTCCGTAACTGGCTAAGCGTCGGATTGACTTACCAACTTGCTGGCCAGGATTTGGCCAGTGGGAAAATGGGAAATACTGTGGGGATATCGGGTTTCTTCCGGCTGTAAAGGTTGAGCCCTGTTAATCCCGTCACATTTCACACGTTGCTTAAGATCCCTTCCGATGATGATGATGATGATGTGTGCAGCGTATAAACATCCGGTTTGTGGCATTTCCCAAATCAATAAACTTATTATTATCCCATTTCCACCAAGTCCGCGTGCATTTTTATTTGGAAAAATTCTTAATTAAGCGTTCGCCTTGCTCTCTCCGCGTTTTTATGAATGAAGTGAAATATGTTTGCCCACGCGCTCTCCGCCGCCGCCTAGCCCCTTCAGTGATTTCTTTTGCTTTTACAGAATTTTAAGTGGAATTACTTGGCTAGCAGCAAGCAGAGCTGTGTAAATCTTTTGAATTTTTATTAAAAACAAAAAGTTTCGTTTGATTGTTCCGTATTACCTGTATAGGGATCGGGATAGGGGGGCCAAGCACTTGATGCGCAACACTTTCGACAGTTTTATTAATGAAATTCGCAGAAAAAGTTGCCCACTGATGTGCTGCATCCCCCTCACACAGATTTCCTTGCTACAGAGAGATAAATTATAATAGGGAGATATTATTGAAGTGATTTTATAAGGTATTTTAATTTTATTTGCAATTTTTCTAAAGGTATATTTCAAAAATCAAGAACAAGTATACAATTTGTAGTTTCATTAAACGAATTCTTGCTTTAATATAGTCCCTAAAACTCTCATAAAATATATTTTAAGACCTTACTTTATTTTTAAGAACTTGGTCACTATGTTTACCATTATTAAAAGTAATAATAATTAATAAGAATTAATTCTTCCTTTGATAATTTCTTAAGCGCGACACTAAAATCATTAATTAAAATTAATTATTAAGAGAAACACAGAAGAGAGAGATTTTCCCTCGTGTAGCTGCGATTTTATGAACTGCTCGTACAGCCTCCCCCATCAGCCGCCCCTTAAGCCCCCTTTTAGCCCTCTTTAGCCCCCCTTTGGTCCAGCTGGCGGCGCACACTTCTAAACAAATTGGGTGTCAAAAAGTGCGCACATTTCAAAAGATTTAACCGTTTTGCAGGCACCGATCGCCGGCCTTTGATCTTCGCCGCCCCAAACGGCAGACGCCGCCGCCGGTGCCCGTTTATGTGGTTGCCACTGTGGCAGCACAGTGGAGCCTGCTGCAGGCACAGTGGGTGTGATGTCTGGGGTGTCTCAATTGAGAGAACAGGTATAGGAGTTCCCTAGATATCATACATTTTTATGGGACATCAATATGCCAATAAAGATAAGTACTTGATTTTATATTATTATTCCGATACAAGTTTATGAAAGCTTCTGGTATCTGGAATATTATTAGGTGTGTAAAAGGGTGCAATTAAGATATGTGCTTGATTTTATGGTATATCCATAAAGATTATAAATCGAATCTACTTTTATCAGCAGAAATAAGTCTTTGATTAAGCTTTAAGTTTTTATATCGGGTATATTAATAGATAAAGACTAAGTAGGACTGAAATAATAATCTGGTTTATCATTACTACAACAATTGACCTTCTTTAGACTATTTTGGTTAAATGGCAATTACATTAAAAAATAAATTATAAACTACTTTTTATCATCCATATTAAATAGAACTTTCCCATTTATCATGTCTTAATGTATTTTCAATGCCACTTTTAACAATATTTATTTCTTTGAAAGTTATTAACGGTTTGTTTTATAAGAACCCAATGAAAACTCTAAGATATTCGCAAATTCGTAGCCAATTATTGATGTTTTCAAGTCACCCACTGTAAGATCTTGGCTGCTCTGCTCTTCTCTCAATATAAACACGATCCGCAGCTATATCTTTTATCTGATTCGCTTTATACACATATACCACGCGCCTTTGCCGCCTCCGCCGCATGTCGAACTGTGTGAGAAAAGCGTCAACACAGCAATGAGATATAGAAAAAAAAAGAACAATTTCGCGAGGAGGCTGTTTTTTATAAATTGGCAGGCTAAGGAGGGGATCGTCGCTATCGCTCCCCGGGCGGGATTACGACTACAAAGGGATCGGGGGATCAAGCCGAGCGCATCCGAATCGCAACTGTAACGGTGGCGCATTGAGATATCCAAAAGCCGCAGGCGGGGATTAAAGTCGGTCGGACAATGGATGGGATATAGCACGGTTGGGATGGGATATGGATGCCACCGTGCTCGAGTTTTCCATTCTTCTGTCTTCGGCAAGGTGATATAATGCGAATCCTGGACGGAGTATCTATTTTTTGCCGATGCTTTTGTTGGGTAATTGTTTGTTTACGAATTGGCAACAAAAAAAAGATCGACAGACAAAAGGCCATGGTCGGAGTTCAGCGGGTTCGCACACGTACCAAAAAAATGAATCAATCAAATCGAGAAGCTGCAATAACAAAGTGATCAATGATCATCATCGGCTGATCAGGCCCGGGAACATCTTAATACTCCCCGAATAGCCCCCGAATGGCTGTCAAATTATTTCTGGTTCTGGGCTGCCCATTCTGCTCGCCTCGTTTATCGTTTTTTGATTGTTTCTTTTTCCTCTGTTTTTCCTTTTCGCCTTTTCGCTTTTCCGCTGGCGTTTTTCCTGCCACCCCGACTAATTGTGCCTGACATTAATGTCACTCTGCATTAAATATAGCCTCCAGCGCCTTCTCATACCTCCTGCTCCATTTCATATTTGGGAGTAAGGGCCCCCGATCGGTGTCGGGAGATCGCTAGTTTTTAGGGGGAACTTGCCTTTGCCTTAGCAACGTGTTGACAGCCAGTGACAGACACATTCATTAGGCGGAATGATTCATATTCCAAGGGGGGGGNGGGGGGGGGGGGGGGGGGGGGGGGATGATGGGGATGGTGGGGCCACTGATCTGACAAATGGCAGACTAATTTGAAGAGCATTAGACCAAGTGATTTAGGGCTTCGACTTGCGGCTAGTTGGACTTCAATCAATAATATGGATGGATGGCACTTGCCTGGGAGTGATTCGGGGTAATTTTTACGAGCTAATTTATTTATGAATTAATAAGGGGGAGGAACTAACTAGATAAATGATTTGTGATTTATTAAAGGGATATTAAAATATTAACAATAACAAATAAGTTCAAGAGCTTCCAAGAAAACCCATATCTTTAATGGGTTTCATTATTTTTCAAGCGATATTAAAGGCTTTTTAAAACTGGCAATATCTGAGAATTATCGAAGTGTTAAATATATTTCGACTTCTAAGAATGCATCTCGTTAAACACTATAATTACCTTAGATAATTACCTTATTATTTATGTAATAAAAGTCCCAACTATTTTGGTACTTAAAATATTGTTCCAAAGTATCGCCATGATTTTGTCCACGTTTTGTCGTAATATTAATTAAACATTATCAAAATTCTCTCACAGAACTATTTAAATGAAGACTCCTCCACCATTTCATGATGTCACCCAACAATTATAATTGTCTTAATATTAATGTAATAAAGTTTCCATCTGTTTCGGTCTTATAAATATTGTTCCCATGTATATCCTTAATTTTCTCCACATTTTTGAGTAACTTCACGAAAAAAACTTTGCCCTAAATATTATTAACCATTATACAATGATTATAGTTCCTCAGCAACCTCATAGATCCATTTAAATTAAGACTCCTCCACCGTTTCATGATGTCACTCAATAAAAAATATCAATAAATACTCACAAATATACATATATACATTCATATATACCCCAAAATCTGTATCGTTTTTCCCTCCATCACCGAAAAATCAAGAAATCCCGACCATCTGATTAATCGAATTTGTGTGCCGCCCCAATCCTTGGAATATATTTTCCACTTATTGAGTGAAATGGCGAATGAACGTTCGCTCGGAACGGTCAAACCAATTATGGATTACGTCCTCAAGTCCATATGCGCGAATAATATTTTCAGAGTAAATATTGCCGGGGCGCTTTCGGGTTCCGGCGGGAGTTTGTCCCTGGTGATTTCAGGGAGGGATTGGCATTGGTCCTGGGTCGCGTGTGTGTGTCGCACATCATCATCATTTCGCATGCAAGCCGTGGGCGCAGCTCGGACACGAAATGGGCGCGGCCAAGTAGCCGCCGGTTGCTTGGCCAGAAAGGGCGACAATGCGAAAAATTGTGCAATCGATTGGGGGGCCATCATCGAGAGCGGGAGCCAAGAAAAAAATTGGGATTGGCACTGTGTGTGTGGAGCCCGGCCATATGTTAAATCAAAGAAGAAATCAGGAGTGGGCGCCATCGTGTGTGTGTGGGTATATCCTGATTGTTTTTTATCCATAACAAGCCCGAGGCCCCAATTTATAATAGACTCCCGTTCGGCATACATCTCGCATCTCTCTCTGTATCTACTGTGCACAGGTGCCGAAGTTCACAGGCCAAGCGAGTCCTCGGAATTTCTATGGAAATTCTGGGTAATTTCGGCCAGGGCATTCCCTCGCCACCACCGACTGCATCTTCCCCCATCTGCATACCGTAAATTACAGCAAACACAATGTGTGTAACCATGAAACCTGTCCCAGTCTTAGGAACTTAGGAACCCAATTTGAATCGAATTCAAGTGTCATGCTATTTTTGGGCAAACATGCACACGCACACACCAAAAATTTGTCACTGAGCTGGCTCAAGTGGCCACCAGACCGGGTTCCCGACCAAGACCCGGTTGCAAGTCCGTTTTAGAGTCGAATAGAGAAAAAAACCCCAACCCCAGTCGTCGGGCCAGACTGCCGGGCGACACTTTTGTGGACGTCATGCCCTGCCCTGGCAGCCCTCGTCGAACTATTTGCTCATGTTACATCTCCGGCAGCCCGATCTGCCCGAGAGGCCCAGGCCCTAACATAGTCGGGGTACAGTGGTTTGGAATGTGTTAGAAACTGGGATTCCAATAAAGACTTCTTAAAGGGGAACAAATTTATTTAGATTTCTTAAAAATAAATACAATTTAAAACTCCTATGAGACACAAAGTCCTTTTGGATTTCTTGGGCATCTACAGTGTCTCGATATTACTGATTATTATCTGTTCTACCCAAAAATTAGTTGAGAGTTCCAACGAATTTGACTGAGTATTACCTATTAAATAACTTTTTCTTTTAACAAATTATTGTATTTATAATAGAGTTTCTATTGGAATAAAGATTAAAATTGAATTACTTATCTCGTAAGGATTCCTGTATTTCCCTTTTTTTTTAACAATCCCTTAGATTTTTAATTTTTCCTTCATCCCCAAACCTCCAACCACTGTTCTTGAACTGCCTCCTGGTCGCTTCTTTTATCGGTCGAGCTGCCGAGACCAGATTGGATGATCTTGGGCCTGCTCCTCGCACTTAATTGTTGGTCATGCACTGACGCTGCATTTATTTATGGTTTTCTTAATGAGTCTCATATTTATTACACAGCGGACGGCCGGGAGAGTCATCCACATTCAAAACTCCATGTCCATGCTACACTCGTATATATATATGAGTTTGCCCAGATCCCGTGCTGGGCCAGGGGAAATACGTGTCACATTTCATTAACGGGCCACGGGCGATGCCCAATCGAAGGCAAGAGTTCGTAAAATATCGAGTGTAATTTGAATATGCACTTGAAATTGCATGGAAATTATTTGTCGCGTTCGACTTGACACTTATTCCGGTCGGAAATGACCGTACTTGGAGGCGGTGATATCGGATTTGAATGGGTCATTCGGGTATATTTGTTTTGGGTCCGACACGAGAGAGGGGAAGTGGGCGTTGGCTCTTAAGATCGCTTTTCCGTTCATTACTAATTTGGATGGGCGTGTAAACTAATTGAGGATGCACCGCATAAAGGGGGTATATATATTTCTTCTTTAACATATAACTGCAAGGGTATGTAAACTTTAGCTTTCCGAAGTTAGCTTCCTTGCTTGTGAGAGTTCGAGAAAGTTAAGCTAAGTTAAGCTAAGTTTCTCAGATAATCCTCGACGGCATTGGAAATAAATATTTAGCTTCAAGGACTCTAATCTGCGGCTGTATGCTGGGAGTCAATCCTACCCACAATCAATTAACTCATCACCCTCCTTGAAAACCGTGATCCCCCACCAACTCCAAGTCCAACTGGGCTCTCACCTTTAAGCCCACCCTTTTGGAACAGACTTCTCAGTACGTCAGCTCTTCGGCCGAATTGCCGCTGGGCCAGAATTGATAACATTGTAACATTGAATTTTCTGCATATAAATGAATTAATTTTCTGCCAACGCATCCTGGCTGCTCCCGGCCTTTGTGCTGTCCTGTGCTGTCCTCCGTATCAGCAGGCTGGCATCCCTGGTCCCTGGTCCGTTCCAGGCAGCGGGCTGCAGGCATTGTGTACCGGGCTAATTTCCATAAACCCCCCAACTTTTCCGGAGACGAAGAAGTCGCAACGCCATTGTTATGCTAAAGTTCGCTCTGTGAGCTGCGAAAGGGGTTGGCCTTGCCAGTTGCTGCCAGCTTTGAGAGCCGGTGGAAATGGACGGGACCACCGGGGTTCGAGGAATCCGCTAACAAAAATTTTTGCCAGCCTGCAGGGGCCGCAGGGGATGAGCTCACCACCAAACCAAATTGTTGCACAAATGTATTCCCCGGAATTTGCCAAAGACAGCGGCAGCGAATAATGGAAAAAAAGAGCAACCCATGTAAGCACCTTAAATATCGAGGCCGTAGCGCCCCTGAAAACCTGCCTTTCTCAGGGAGATACACTGGTGAAATTAGGGGCTTAAAAGGGAGAAAAAACATTTTTTAGAAATTGGAAAACCTTGTTTGAAAGTTAGGAGCATTTTAAGGTTTTAAAACAAAGTGGGCTCAACTGTAATTAATTATTTATTAAGTTACATTGCTTGGATAGGAGTGAAATTTTTGTTTTCAAAGAATAAGTACTTGGGAATTATAGTGAATTTGAGATAAAAACAAGTGATTATCAGTTTCCTTGCACTTGGCACATGTTTTTAATGAAAGAGAGAAAGAAATAATTATTTTCTAATTATAATTTTACTCCCTTTAAGTTATAAATTAAAATTAAGGTATAGAATTGAAAAAAAAAATATTATTTATAACAAGACAGATATCATCATTGTGTAATACTTAGGTGTAATATGTATTTCTTAGTAAAATTACATGTTTCTAAGACTTTAATCTTATTTTTTCACAGTGCACAAATATCGGGCAATTGTGATAATTCCACCATTCTCCCAGGAACCTAATCGTGCGTGAGTAAGGGGCGAGAGAGGATCGTTCGCCGGCTGAGCTGCTTAGTTCTTTGTTGCAACTGCAATTGCAATCGCCTGTGAAATTGCACAGAAATGCGAATTGCATTAGTCCCGGGACACAGTAGCAGTTATAGACAATATATATAGAGGCTCCTCCCCGGCAGTCCTGTCAATCAAAATAAATCTTTTAGGGGGCAGAAAACAGAAGACGACGAGTGAGCGTAAGGTGTTCGCTGTCAGATTTTCTCCCAAAAACCGGATCGCTATAAATTTTATACGCTTCTCGAAACTTTATTTTATGGCCAAAACGAAAACGAGCTGGAAAATACGGAAAGTATGGAAACTAACAGCGGAATGGAACGCCGTTAATTTACGAGATATACTCCCCATGGTTCCATCGGTTCTATTTGGTCCGTGTTTTGTGTATACAAAGCGATGGGATCGGAGCAGGCTTGGCGTTCGTGTGAATTTGAAATAAAACACACTGCAAGTCCAAATGGGGCGGGGCGGGGATAAAGGGGGGCCAAAGTGACCAGGGACGGTGGCAAAAGGGGGGTGGAGTTTGATCAAGGAGTTCAGCTGGATTCGGGTTTTAAAGCTTACCAAACTCAAAGGTTAAGTACTAGAAAGTGTTTTCTATTTTCACAAAACCTTTATTCAATTGCAAGAACCCCTTTTCAATGCCACCCTGTTTAAAAAAACTTGAATTAATTGCAATTTCGCCATATAGAGTGGCCTTATAATCCCCTTATTCCACCACAGTAACCACATCCATGCGGAATCATGTAAGATCTCAAGATCCCCTGCATCCACAGATGCCAGCGACATGCCACAAATGGACTGTGGACTCCCCCTTGGGCCACCGCTTCGGATCCACCAGATCCATCCAATCCATCGTATCCATCTCAGCTCCATCCACAGCCATTCCCTGATAGATTGTGACAGCAGACGACCCCAGAGTCCCGGCCAGAGAGTCTCGCGACCCGGACATGTGTCAAATCAGCGCGTTAAATGTTTGTGGAGCATTTAAGAAATATTTTCATGTAATTTGGTAAACTAATTGTTTTGACAATAAGGCATTTGTAGCTTTTCAGCGCGGGATTCGATTTTGATTGACTTGGGCTGACAGACGACAGGCGAGTTGCAGTGGCAGTGGCAGTCCCTGGCCCCGGGATCTTCCGGTATTCATTTGCCATGTTGCATTATGTTCGACATCGACATGTAATTGATATATTGGCTGCAGGCGCTTCCACGGAGATCACTCCCACTCGGCTCCCCGGATCCCGGGATCCCGCGATCCCCAACTAAACAGATGTTTTGCATGCTAATGTTTGTTTACTTTGTATTGTTTTTAAACTAATGCTGATGCTTCGCTCTGCGATTGTCGGAGTTGTACATGCGAGCTCCGATCCTCTGCGGTTTTCCATATGCCAGAAGGGGGATAGGGAAATTCTTAATTGGTTGGATATTCGAAAGCAATTAAAAGAGGGCTAAGTTGGGAAAAGGTGTGGGTTTCGAGTGATTTTGAAAATAAATGTTAGAAAAAATCATGTAAAAAAGAGGGAAAGAGGTATTTTACTTTTTATTTTATATAAATAAAACAACATTTCAATTTATAATATTTTATTTTGTGGAGAAAAGAGGTTTTCTAATTAAAATCCGCATACAAACAATGTCAACTGATTTTCAATGATGCTGGTTTATCTTCCTTTGCATTTTCAACTGACTTTAGTTATGTTAATAATAATATATTATATAAATAAATATTCTGCCTCCCCCTTATTGACATTTAAATATATAATTCCACCGACTCCACCGACTCGAAACTATTCCAGTCCTAGCATCCACATGCCCCAGTCTCGTTCATCCGATGCAATCACTCAAAAATTCTATAGAAAATGCATTAAAACTCAAGCACGGTTTGTATACACAAATTTGTTTGCTAGTAATTAACAAATTTAGGGGAAACAATATCATTAATCCCCGACAATATAAAGTCAGAGTTTATTTCCAACAATAATACAAACATTTAGGGCCCTGCCATTCCGAAACCCCGTTGTCGTAGGGCTTCCTCCGTCCTCCGGCCACCGTCCTCCGGGGCTGTATATCAAATCTGTAATAAGTGCTGAGTGCCGGAGGATGATGGGGATGTGGGGGATGGGATCTCTGGTCCGGAATCCGGTTGGGCACATGCCTCCAATTGTGTTTTTTTCTGGGAAAAACTGTCGACGCAACGTCTACGGTGCAGCAGGGAGCAGGAGCAGCGGCAAGTCCATAAAAAGCAGGCGAGCGCATAATGGCAATGCCCATTAAAAAAGGTGCAGAACTGTTGATGTTTATGGCCACATCGTTCAGATATATAGCCCAGATTTACATATACGTATCGCGGTGCCAACTTGAGGGAGTTGTGTCTGTGTCGTCAGTCAATGAAGACAATTGTGGTGGCTCTTAAAACGTATAGTAATTATCTTCTAAAGCGTTTTCAGGATCGGTGTGTGGATAAGGGTCACACAGTGCTGACTATTTTTCTATTTTTTTCTTTTTCACCAGGAGTCCAGTTAAAATAGGGAGTTTTCTGGCTATTGGACCAGGCTATAAAGGTTCCCTATCGAGCATCTTTCTTCTCGGGGGTCGCCATGCTTCAGCACATCCTGCGATACAAAATTTTGTACTCTTAGTAAAAAAAAACTATTTATTGACCAGTTCAACAATTAATTTAGATTTTGATGCCGTAATAAAAATGAAATTATCAACTAAACATTATTTATCTTAATTTAAGGCGACTCACATTGCTTATATGCTTAAACCATAAAAAATTTTGGTTAAGAAAAATGTTCTGCTTGAGTTTGGCTTTTATTAATGATATCTGTATATTAACATCATTTCCTAATTTTTAATTCACAGTCTAAAACAAAATTTAGGTATTCAAAATATTATAAGAGCCCTAGGACAACATATCTTAGAATGGTGGAGCTTTCCGTGGAAATTAAGGCGATACGTCTTTTTTAATTGGAAAAGCTTAAATATATTATGTAATAGTGTAATTTTTAACACTAAATTTGATACGGATTAAACAATAATAAATATCTTTTAATTATAAAACTATCGAAATATTGTAGATTTTGTACGACTTCCACATTAAAGTTTTATTTAAAATAAATCTCGAAAGCCCATCGGAAAATGCATTTCTTCTTATTTAATGAACAAAGATTTGGGTACCGGTTATCTCACAGTCGAGGGCACTCGAAAGTATCTTACTCACATGATTTTATACATATTTTTTCTCTTTCTTAAAAAAAATACAATGTTAAACAATTTCAGTTAAACTCCATTACTCTGAAAATGCAATTTACTTGCTCTCGTCGTCTTTCATAGAAAGTGCCCTTGACATTTGCCTTTTACCTTTCTCCCAGTTCCAGTCTCCCAGTACTCCGGGGCGTTTCCTGTTTGCTTAACTGATTTCTTTCCTCTTTTTGGCCACCTTTCCCGAACATGTTTTCCCAGCGATCGCCGGGGCAAAATGGCCGCCACGAGAGTAACCACCATGGGAGCAGAAGTACGGTGTACGGAGCCACCCCGAGAGCACAGACTAGACAAATATTGGGTTTTTCAATTAGCACCCCGAAAAGTTTTGTCTCTCTCTCTCTGCCTTTTAGCCGCCCCTTTTTGTGGCTGCAACGGAGGAAAACTTACCCCCGATGGAAGCTGCCTTCGAATCTCTCTCGCTTTGCACAGAGGAAAATTAATACTTGTCAATTACATTCAGATCTGTGGCTATTATTGATTCGTATAAAGTTATTCATTAGGATTTTATTGAGAAAAGAATTTAATATGCTTAAGGTTAAATAAATAAACTAAAACCATTGGTATAAGTCCACAAAAATCCACAGTATTAGACTATTTAGAAATATGAGTATTTAATGGACAAAACTTTGATCCTCAAATTGTAATTAAATTATAATTATAATTAAAAGAACAAAGCACTCGAAAAACAAAACTGAACTGTCCTAAATAGTTTTGTTTTCATTTAATCTATTCAATGGAAAGTTGAAGATAGTTTTCCTTATTTTATGGACTATAAAATAATAGCTTTTTTTATTTTTTTTTAATTTTAAAAGGAAATTTAAAGCAGTATTTAAATGGAATATCTATTGGTCTAACTGGATAACTGTGGCAACTGGTTTAAACACGCTAAAAACCCTGAACCCATAAAATAGAGCTGCCGTTTTTTGTCAGTGTGGATCGCCCCTGTCTTTTTTTTTTTGGTTGCTAGAACGGATGGGAAGGGGAGTGTTTGTCTAAAGGATCAGGCCTCTGTTTGCGTATGGCCGCGTTAATTGCCCATAGTGGCGAGCGTTTAAAGCCGCCGCAAATCCCCGCCGACGAAATGTCATGTCGCCCCTCGCCACGTGCTCGGTGGCTTCTCTCTCTCCCGGGTGTTTCTGTTCCTGCCCTTTTTACCATCTAGCATTTACCATCTACCTTCCGGAATTTCCTTGCTCGCTCTGTGTGTGCTTAAGAGATATGGCGAACTGATCCGGGGACTCCTTGTTGTTTGCTCCCGCTTGTTTTTCATGTTGTAAAGTTAATTATAAATTAAATATTGATTCTGTGCATGCGACCAGCTCTCGTTTTATACAATTTTCCCTTGCACTGCCATGGCACACTGCACACTGCAAATTTTCGCCTGTATTCGAGGGTTTTCTTTTTAAACGCATGAAATTGATTGGTCACGTATGATTTATTAATATTTTCTTTTCATTACGCATCCGCAGCGTTGACAGCAGCTGTTTTAATTGGTTTAAAATTTCCAATGCTGTGAAAATGCAGCTCCTGCTGCCATTTAGCCCGCAGTCGTCTGAGGTTTAATGGGCCACAGTTGTTCGTTCGCCCGACTTTCGATTTGCATATGGAAAGCGGACGGAGAGAGAGATACATTTGGCGAGTGAGGGTAAAATATCTGCAGCAGGAACAAGTCAGCCTGGCTCAAGTCTGCTCAAGTGGCTACCCATCAATTTTATTCGATTTTCTCGGTTGTTTTGCTTACCTAATTGCAGGCCCAGTATTGAGGAAAATATCTCTCTGCTTCACTTTGAATGTATTTGGGAGTTTGATTCGCAAATCCCTTAAATTGATTAGGCCTAATTAATTATCTTGGGCTGCTCATTAGAATCCCTTGAATAAAACTGCCTTTGAAAGGGAAATATGTGTGTTAAGTAAACTAATTAAATCGGAAATATAGGGCTGTTTAAATCCATATATTTGGATTGTCAAGAAATGGAAATTCATTAGTGAATATTTGTTTTAATTTATATATATTTGTATTGTCCAGAAATAGAAATTCATTAATACATATTTGATTAATTTATTGGTAGAAAATCCAAATAAGTGACTGAAATTTAATTATGCGCTGTATATGAGTTTAAGTAGCTGAATATATTTAGTTAAACAATTAAGTAAGCCTTATTAGTAAGTATTTGAGTTTTTTAACTAAAAATAATGGATAAAAGTTTTATAGGAAAGTATAGAACATTTTTTTGAAGTGACAGAGAATTCTAATATTAAATTCCAATTATTATTTCTGCTGCTTCTAACTGCTTCTTCATCAAATTAGTTGTAGTTATATTTTTCTTAAAATATTTAAAACATACTTAGATTGTAGTTTACTACAACTTTAAAATTAAAGACATTTTTTAGAAATTTTTTAAGCATTCTTCTTTAAGAATTAGGACAGTAAACGAAGGCAGAACTTTGATAACCTAAAAATGTTTTTAATAATTTGTTTTAAAATAATTTAAAGCCATTTAATTTGTTAGTTTTATTTTTATCTCACAATATTATTTTTAAAAAATATTTTTTAAAAGTTTATATATATTTATTATAACCTCGAAACTCACCGCAAAAGTTTCGAAATAGCGACGGCAAAATGTACCTCAAAGATGCACTGCTCTCGCTACGCCAACACACGCACAGTCTCGGGCCTCACACACACACAGCGACAGTTGTATCTATGTGTGTCGACAGGTAAAACCAACCAAGATGGACAGGTCGCCGCGGTAGAGAGAGGAGCCAGGTGAAGGAGGGAAACGTGGAAGCTCGCTAGTTGCCAGTAATTTATGTGTGCGGCCATCGATGGCTCTTGGCTGTCGGCTCTTGGCTCTCTGTGTGTGTGGAGGTGAGGCAAATGGCCACACCGTTGACCGACTGGTCACAACAAGTTCCCCGGGATGGGCGGAGGCGGGAGTGCGGGGCTGGGGTATAGTTAAGATACAGATACGTATGGGATGAGTGTGCAGGAGACGATCTGGAGTGAAGCGCGGAGGCAGACTGCGCGGCCCGAACGAGTTGTGGATTGTTCAATTGCCAATTGTTGTAGTACGACCCCTTGACTCACCCCCCTTGCTAGTCCCACTGCCGCTCTGCCGCTGCCGCTGCTCTGTCGCTGATAGCAGCGGCTCTCTCGCAAAGTATCTGTGAGATACTTTTGTATCTGCTGCGCAGTTAGCGCTGAGGGCGTGGCCTAAACTCGCACGAATTTCGCCAAAATACTTGCCGTCGTCGTCGCCGTCCCCGATTTGAATTTGGTGTGTGGTTGTGGCACGCCCCAGTTAGATACATAAATATTTATAAACTTTAGATACTTTTCGCTAAGCTTTTTGCGCCAAGGTGTGAACGAGCGGGATGGCGCTACCACATGCAATATTTTTCGCTGGCAGATTATGAAAAAGTTTCCGAAGCCACCTTTAAGTAAGGCGAGCCCGAGACAATGGCAATAAAACGTGGGATATTCAAAAATGGCCGAAACGAGGCAAACTTTGGCGGCGGCGGCGGCGGCGCTGGGCAACAATTTCATTTGATGCCCGCCTTGTATTTATTTGCTTAGCGATTTCTGATTTTTTACAAGCCACAACAACCTGGTCAGGTTGTCTTCGTTCGAATTTATCTATTTTGCATAATTTTGCTAATTTTCATTTGTTTATTTTCGCAATCGATTTGCCTTTGTGTTTGTGTCAATAAACGAGCGAGCGAGCGGCGAGCGGGCGAGCGAGTTTTTCCCTCGCGCCTTTTTCTATTTATTTTTTCGCCCCGCACAATTGTGCTAATTTATTTTATTGCACTGAATATCCATCTATATCTACACATCTATATGTCTGCGTGTGCTTTGTAATTGCTTTGATTTTTTTCCGCTTTGGCTAGAAATTTATTTGCAAATTTTAATTGTGAAAATATTATGCTACGGATTATGCGATTTATTTGTTATTAAACGGAAGTCATGAAATTGAAATTGCAAATTCGAATTGTAATTTCGATTGTAATTTACCAATTTGGTATTATTGTTTTCGCACCGTCTATTGTTGTTATTTATTTGAAATGTATCCGGCGGATAAATTGTGCACACAACACCAGCGCACATGCTCTCATGCGCCTGCATTGCGATATTTTTTAATGAAGCCTGAAACATTTCAATTTCCATTTGGATTTCCATTTACATTCACATTTCCATTTTCATTTTCAGTGCTTTGCGGATTTTGTTTGTTATTGAATGATTTGTTCTAAAATTTTATGATGCATAGATTTGTGTAATATTTCAATTAAATAGTCAATGGACGGTGTGTGGCTCTCAGGTTAATTAACTTTTATGAAATGAAAATGTTTGGATAGATGGATTTCACTCTTTTTTCTAGTCTGGCTTTGTGTTTGCCTGCTAATTTGATAGCAAAATATGGGATTTGGAAATCAAGATGTGGCTTATGTGATTTGACGGAATTAATGCGGCTTGCAAATAGTTAATTTGCTGTTTATTCGATTAATTAATGAAGGTTTTGTTGGAAGGAAACAATTAAGACATGGGAAAAGGATTTCCCTTTTGTTTGTCTTTAGTCTATTTTAAATATGTATCTTTGTAATAAATTTAAATTGAAATATATATCCCTGTAACATTGAATGTTAATTTTGTTATAAGCTAGAGCCCATCAATTGAGTCCAAAATGAAATAAAAACCTTTTTGGCAAACTCGAAATGAATTAAATTTATTTAAATAAATAACTTAAGACGCTACTATATGCCAGAATTCCCAAAAGATCTTCTAACATGGTCAGTGTCGCCATAAGTAAACAATTTCTGACTGACCTCAATATTCAGCGAAGATACCACTAAGTTGCGACCAAATCCTGTTGTTTTACTTTCATAAAAAAGTTCATAAAATGCATTAAAAAATATTTCCACTGACTTCTTCTCAATATTTTTCCCAACCCCAAACTCCACACAGGCCATCCCCATATCATCCTTTATTCAAGTTCCCGCTTCCTCTGCTCTGTAGAGTAAACACCATAAATCGATTATTGATTATTTGAAGCGATCCTCTCTGCACTTTCCGGAATGCATTTAAAGAGGCGGCAAACGGCTGAAATTGAATTTCCAGGGAGTAAAACTAATTAAATGGAAGCACTTTAGTGGCCACAGTGGCTGCAGGAGTCGCAGGAAGAAGATGAGAGAGGCAGATAGTCGCCATTACAAATGCCAATCGAGAAGGCGACAAAACGCAGCCAAAAAGCGGATGGAAACGAGGGTAAGACTCGGAATGGCAACAAAAACTCCAACCGAAACTCGAATTTCGAATTCGGGCATAAGTGACAATTCAATAAGCCATGACGTGCCCAAATGTTTATTTAGCATATAGCGACGGGGCGAATGAGCGACGCTCGACTGGGACTGCGACTGTCGAGCGAAGGAAACCAATGGAAAGGGATGGGATGGCACCGCGGATCCGGATCGGGGAAGTAGTGGCCAGGGCCATAGATGCTGCTGCGGAAGTGGGAGAGGGGGCAGGAGCAGGAGAAGGAGTAGGAGTCAGGCCCTTCTGGGATGCAGGGCGAGTGCTCTGCGTCGTCTGCCTTTAAACGGTGGTACATTTCAGGCAGACAATTTACTCGACCCATCACCAATGCCATCAGCAAAGGGAAGACACGAGGAGAAAATATCACCTATTATTTGGGTATTTCAGAAAGGAAATATAAAATAATTAATTAGGATTCATTTGGCAATTTTTAAACATCTTTTTGATAAGATTACAAACATATTTGTGACTCCAAAAATGTTTTTGACATATAATTAGGTTATTTCTTGCAGTAAAATGTTAAATAAATAATTAGGAATAATTTGGCCATATTAAAACTAAATTTTGTAAAGATTTAGTAGATTACAGTAGAAAACTGTACAAAAAATAATTGAATAAGTGAAATATTTAATGCAATTAAGTTTGTTGTCTTTAAAATAAAAGACAACTTTAGGTTCTAAAGTAGAATACGAAATTTATATTTTCTAGTCTGTTTAGGGATACATATTATTATTAAGAGATTTATTTAGAGTCTAGAAAATTAATTTCTTAATAACATAAATGTACAGATCTGTAACTCTTTTCGTTATTATAAATCCCACTGCTTAAATTGTTAAAACTTTCGACTTAATTGTTTGTTTTGCTTCTTTTTTGGGCAACGATGTCTGATAAGAAACAATTTTTTAACTGGTCCATTCAAAGTAAGGAAAATTCGCATTTTTTCAATTTTTCAAGGGAATAAAATATTTATAAAATATTAAAAATTTTTCTCCAAGTGCAGCCGTCTGGTTGGCCGCTGCCACTTTCATAAAATGTTGCTGCTGTCGCTGTTGCTGTTGCTGCTGCTGCTGCGGTTGCTGTGGTGGCTGTGGTTGCTTTGGTGGCTGCTGAAGAGAGATGAAATGTTTATTTAGGACAAATTGTCTTGGCTCGACGGTGACGGTGAGTGTAGGCAGCAGCAGGAAATTGCTCATTGCAGGGCGCTCTGAGGGCTATACGTCTGCGTACCTTGTTAGGAGCGAGGCCTGGGTCTGCAAAATGGCTTACCAATTAATATGCCTCGGCTGAAAAACAGGGTAGACGGCGTAGACTTGGCAGCTCTCCTCTCTCCGCTCCGCACCCGCACAGTAATCATCATTTTCATGGGCGTTACTCGTCAAATTGACTGCGAAATCTTCATCTTCGGCGGCCCTGTTGACATGTGCTCGCCTTGGGGGGACTTCTTCTCTGATATGTCTTCTTCGCCTTCCTCCGATCAGCCTTGACTGCATCTTTGGGCTCCGATTTTTTTTACCATACCATATAGCTTCTTTTTTGGGCCTTGTTTGCTTAGCCGCGCGCCATTGACGACACGTTTCTTTGCCTCTTGCCCAGCTGCCTGGGTTTCGTTAATCTGCTGCCGCTGCAGATACATTTTCCAATTCAGTTCCAGATGCAGAGATACAGATACCAGCCGCAGATACGTCTAATTTGGTTATTTTCGAATGTGTTTTCGTTGCTTATCAGCTGCATAATTAATGGCCATCACGAGTATCTGACAGATAGGTTTTTAATAATCTCGCTGACGGCTACTTGTGGATGTATCTCGCTCTTAAGTGGACATACTTTTGAGTGAGAGCTGAAATTCATTTAAATGGTAGTTTGATGAATGATATTTATTAATTGGAGGAAATAATCCTTTAAATAAATAGCAGTTTTTTCATTATTAAATTATTATGCTTAAATTACATTGTAAAAAGTGTATATAATTGAATAATAATAGATTTATAATGCTTCGATTTGTTCTTGTAAAATATTCTCTCAATTAAATTCAGATCTTTAGTTCCTCTAGTTCACTCCCTTCCTTATTTTCTCTCTAAAGCCACCTTAAATCCCTTTAACCCTTTCTTAAGTTCCTCTTGTTGCCAAGAAGCCACGCCCTTTGCCGGTGGGAAATCCCACCCCCTTTTGGGTGGAAAACAACCAACCAACCCCCTTTGGCTGCCCTGCTCTCCATATGCGTAATTTGTCAACGTCTTCGACGTGGTAGACTCCACGTTCTCGTCGTTCGCCTCGCTGCAGTTGTTTTCCCAATGTAAATATTTAAATATTTTCAAGACAAACACCGGCGTGTTGTCTCTGAAAATATGTTGATAAAATATTTGCTCGGCAAACTGGTTAAAAATTACAACAACTCACGTCTCGTGTGTTTGCGAGCGCGCTGACTTTGGGCATTTGTTTTATTAATTTTCTCAACACTTTCTGCCGCCGGGCGTGGAAAAACAGCAAACAGGCTTAGTTTTGGACTTATTTTCTCTTGCTTTTAGTGGTTTTTGATTTTTTCTGGACTTGATTTAATTTTTTCTTAATTTAGATTTTTATTTTTATTCAGATTCCTTTTTGCAGCTGGCTCTTGGTCTTGAAATAGGCAGCAAAAATGCACTGGCTGGGGCCCTGTGTTTTGTTGTTGCTATAATTATGGTGGCCAAAGCCAATTGTTATTGTTTTTTGTAATTCTTGTTGTTATAATTGCCAGAACAGCTCGTGCAGACAGCGCGGCACCAAGTGTTTCACATCCCATGAGCAAAAAAAAGAAAAGAATAAAACCCGAAATGCGGAGATAGAAAAGAAACGAATACAGGGAACAATGGAAAAATATTATCTGGGTGTGTGCTCTACTTAAGACCAATTTGCATTGTGTTCTTGAGGATCTGGAGGGCAGAACATCATCCCTGTCCAGTTTCTAGCCTATTTTATTGTATTTCTTCCAGGGGAAGCACACCAAATGAATCAAGTATCCGCGCCTGGAATCTCACATAACACATTCCAATTGCCACGGGCTGACATTAATTGTGGCGCAAACGATCGATTAGCAACATTTTAGAATTCATTAATGAATTGCTTCTCAAACACACGTACACGTACACCACGCACAACCAGCCCAACAGCCATGTACATAAATAAGCAATCCCCCAATCCCCAATCCCCAATACCCAGTATCCACATGCGCGCCTCCAAGTCTCTGGATGTACAGTGCTTTCTATAAGTTTTTCGATACTGAAATAGTAATTTTTACCATTTTTTTACTACAAAATGTGGGGTTATTAGACTATTTTTATTATGACAAAAATACTAATTAGATGGTAAGAATTTTTGTAGGTGAGAGAAGTATTCTTCTCTGTAGGAACCTTTGCTCTTAAGGATCCTGCAATTTTTATTTATCAATTGTTTCTTAAATTTTTCCCTAAGAAACCCCAATTCATAAAAATGTTCTCCTACTTTCTCGAGTCACTGTTTGACTTCTACTTCCTCACACACCAGCAAACCCCATAATAAATCGAAGAGAAAACTGTCTAAAAAATGACGAGCTGACGATTTGTATGGTATTTTGATATCCACAGACACCAACAAGCCCGAACCCCAAACTAGCAGTGGCGTTGGCAGAGGGGGGATCTTGCTTGGACTCCAAAATACAGCTAATTATTTAAAGCGTTCATAGAACTCTTCCCCTTGGCAGCCCTTTTTCGCACCTCCTCTGGCAGCATTCAAAAAACTTATTATGCACAAATAAATACTAGAAGCGGCAGCAATTTTCCCCCAAATAGATAAAAATGAAGAAAAATCTGTTGTTGCTTTGGCTCCGACTTTTTTTTCTGCTTTTCTCCAGTTGATTTATACGAGGAACGGAAATCGTAGACTTTTCGACGCGCAGCATGAGTGCAACAGACGCAGATACAGATACATCTGCTTGGCTGGCACATATCTTTGGGATACGAGGCGAAGGGGAGAGGCTGGCAGGCTGCGGCGGCGATGCCCCGCTGAATGAAATTGGGCAAAGCGCATGAAATATGTTTGCAAACAAATTAATAACAATCGATCTGAAACTGCCCGAATGCCTGGGAGTTGCCAGGTCGCCCCCTCCGGCAAATGATCAATGATCGGGAACACTTGCAGAAAATTTTGACATAGTTACTTTTGAAGAAGAGGTTAAATAAAATAAAAAATTTAAATTTTCTAGAAAATAAAGGCTATCAATTTTGGTTATTATTTGATATATATCTGCAGTCTTAATATGATCTTAAGTCTTTGCGGCGTTACATAGATTTGTTCTACATTTTAATAAAGGTAAAGGAATCCTTTATTGCTAAGATACTGGAGCTTTTTGGTAATAAATTCCATATTATAATATTTATAGCCATTTGATGCACATTACTTTACCAATTAAAGTTTTGAATAAGTTCTAAGATAATTAAAATATTTTTTACAATTTTAAATACCTAGATTCTCCTTGTGCACACCTAAGGCTTCTGTTTTTATAATTTGGGTTACACAAACAGAGCAATAAATATAGTATTCGGCGAATGAGCGATGCAGAATTGGCCATGAGCGGCTGCTGGATCATTTACCGATCTCTTCTAGGTGGTTTTGGCATTTTAGCGAGGGCCTCTCCTCATCCAATCCACTGCTGGCACTCCCACTCTGGGCTTGTTTGTTTACCATTGCATTGGATCGGCCAGACATTGGAACGCCAAAAAGCTGTCGTAACCATAAATTAGCACCTCCTTGGGACTCCACCATATGGTTTGCATGTAAACTGCATTCTGCAGCCCGGAGAGATTTATCTGCGAATTCTAAATGCTTCTAAATGAGTTGCCGGCCCTCGCTTCCACTTGGAATTATTATTACGTTATATTTACAATGGATTTCGATGGCTTCCGTAAACACAGGATCAACATGCCCTTGACGATGATGGATTGGACACTAAGTCTGGGAGTATTACATCGTTGACGGGTTTTTATTAGCGAGTCCTAACTGTGCATTTATTGGGAAAATATTAGAAAAAATGAACATTGATTGGGGTTCTTTTGGCATTTACAAATCTTTGAAACGGATTGTTAAAACTGCAATTTAAATTTATATTTTAAAAATAATATTAGGGATTTTTAGAAGTTGGACTTTCTTGAATACAACCACCAGCTGGTGTTAGTTGTTGTCCCTGACCCGCCTCTTGCTTCTCTGAGGAATAAGAAATACTAGATTCCCTGCCTGCCATGTGTGAGGGATTACGGATTAGACGTTCTCCGCAGAGTCCGGGAGTCCGACCCGTACCCTTGCCCGTCTGCGGTCGCAGCACGAGCTGGCGCTAGACAGTCCAGTTCGGGTGTCTGTTTTATAGCCCAAGATCTCCGTTGTTCCGAGCATTTACCACCTCCGTGGGCGATAAATCTGCAGTGCGCCCGTGGCGCAATGAACTCGAAAACTCCACTCCCATTCCCTATCCTCCCACTCCCACTGCCACTCCTCCTGCTCCTCCTACTCCTCGGGTGATTCCATTTGCTGCGGTTTGTTTAGCTTGCTGGCGACGATAAACACCTTGGCGCCAGAGGAAAATAGCACGAGGATTGGGTATGGCCCAGTTGAGACCCAAGTCCTGGCTGGAAGCCATTTGACAATGTTTCAGGGCACATGGACCACTTGAGACTACGCCCCCATTAAGCCTTTCAGCTGGTCAAGTGGCCCAGCTGATCGGTATGGATATACCTGCACTATATACACACCTGTTGCCCAATTTCTAAGGCCATTGCAGGGTTTATCAGTTCATGCAGATCAGAGGTGATCGGTTTAGCTTTTAAAAGAAATTTATTAGGAGGTTTTAAAGGAGAAAAATACAAATAGTTAAAAACATCGATGAAAAAATATGTGAAAATATATTATAAGAAATACTTCCTTTTGGAAATTATAAACGGAAATACTTTTATTCTGAGCCTTACTATTTTTTAATAATAATTTAAGAGTTTATAGAGCAAGTATCTAATGTATTCCAATTTGAATTATAACAATTGTATATTTAAATAAATTATTCATTACAAAATAATAGGAAAATACTTTTTGTATTCTTTTTATAGAGCAACGAATACTATATATTTAAAATACATATTTGTGTGTTCCAGGTTAGACTCTTTTAGCAAATGAATAAAAAATGTTTTAAATCAATTTCCAAATAGTTTAAAAATAGTTTAAAATATTTTCAGCTATTTTCAATGATCAAATACTGATTTTCCAATTTTATTTACCCATTTTGGGCATCTCCAATCCTGGCCAGCGATCGATGGGATTTGGTTTTAGCGACGACGCTCTGGCGGCTGTCGTGGGGAGCGGGCTTCCGTCGAAAGCTCTTGAAATTACACACGATATCGGGCGGTAATTATGCATGCATTTATGTTATTGTTAATTGTTTAAACAATACACCTCTTCCAGTCTTCGATTGTTTAACGATTGCATCGGGAAGGGGGTTGTCTCGGTTACGAAATGGAAATGGAATTGGACTCGGAATAGGAATCGGAATCCGGATTCGTTGAATGGCCTCCTCGGTTCATTCATGCCGTCTTGGGTGTGGGCTTTCGGCGGAGTGTGAATGATTCCGAACGCCTGGGCCTTCGATTCGATTCATGGAAAATACTCGCAGTCCATAGATGTTCGATGTATAAAATATAATCATATGCCTCATCCCAGTGCCAGTCCCAGATCCCAGTGCCCATCCCCCAATTATATAACCTCATTGCAGTCACTCACTCGCCCCGATGTTTTCGCTCCGGCATAATTACCAGAGAAATTCCGGAAAAGCCATTGGAAAGAGCTTTTGCATTTGATTTATGGCCACTTCCCTGGAAATTGTCGACAAAATGTCTGGCCAGATCGGGGAATCGAGGGATAGCTGCTGCCTTGTTTTCCCATATATATTTTCCACGTTTTTCCTCAGCTCTTTTGTTCGATTTTTCGATTTTTGCCTGCTCCCGAGGAATGCCAACGAGTTGTTGGGAAGAAGTCGTTTCCGTGATTTACACGCCAACGAATTAGAAAATAAACAATGGATTTTAGTATTTCTGGCTGGGACGCGTGATGCGGATTTCCAGAGGATTGGATGCGGATTTTGGTTTCACGATTCTCGATTTTGATTATTTGACTTTCAGCCTAAGACGATGTCGGGCCCCGGGCACTTTGATAGTGCTGAATCGGGGAAAGCTATTTGCCATTCGCCATTTGCCATTCGTTATCCGTAATTCCCCGATTCCCCGATTCCCGATTTATTTATTTGCTTATGTCGCGTCAACTGGTTGGCAACTTCGGCGGCAGCATCAAATGGCCCAAAAAACGGGGCACAAATAATAAAAGAAGAACATTCAAAGCCAGAGACACTGACGCATAAACATTGCCCCCAATCGGATTCGGAATCGGAATATGGGAATATGACTGACTGCCGATCACTATGATGATGATGATGATGTAGGCGAAGTGACATCAAAGCCCCAAAAGCCTGATAAGCCAAATAAACCAAGCATCAGCATGGATAATCATCGCTGCCAGGCAATAACTCCATTTGTAAAAGGGGAGAAAAAGGATCTCCGTTAGAGATGGCATTTTTGTTTTTTAGAATTATAGCTTTATATTACCATTAATTTATAAAATCTTAACATATTTGTGAGTATAAATATGTAAACTATACTAACTATACTGTTTTTTAATAATACATAATTATTTACGCATAAAAATTACATCAAAATATAGGAAAATATAATTATGATAGAAATCTGATAGGTTTCGATAAAAATCAAATAGAATTCGATAGAAATCTTCACTTGACTTTTGTTTAAGAAACTTATTATTGTAAAAGAAGATAGTATATATATTTCTGTAAATATATTCATAATTCTATACATTATAAAAATATTTGCTACATTAAATTGAACATTTAGTATTGCAAAATATAATTCTTGATACTATTCTAGACAAATCTGATAGGTTTCGGAATATATTTGATGAGTTTGGGTGGATAAGTTTCGATAAACATCTAGAATTTGGTAGAAATCTTTACGCTACTCTTATTCAAGGAAGATATTGTAGTAAAAGTACCAAACTTATCTACAACTTTCTGTTAATATATTTATTATAACACTAATATTTTGAATAGTTCTTCTTCGTTCTTGAAAAAACGGTCACACTTTAATCGCTAGCCGAGCGCCATCTGTTGACGTCGCCGTGCAGGATGACTGATCGATTCCGCCCACCGTAGATCGCAAATCGGAGATCACAGATCAAAGCGCTTCAAGCGCAGCAGTCAATCAAAGTTTCCCCTTAGTTTTCCCCAGTTTTCTCTCCATACAGGGCCAATAAATCCAGCACTCCTCACCTCGCAACTCCCACATTTTCCTCGATTTTCCATCCCCCCTTTCGGCATGGATAATTTACTCAAATGTCGACGCCTGGCGCTGCCTTTTTTGCGATTTTTTGTTTTGGCCTATTAAGCCTTTTGCCTTTTGCCTTTTGCCTATGCATAAATCGATCATAAATTTAATTTGAAAATTGCTGCCCAAAGGCGGCGGCCCAAAGGCCAACTCCAAAGTCATTTCTGCGTATTTATAACTCAATAAAACTTCAAAAGTGTTCGAAAACATACGCTCTCAAAGTTTGTTTAATGCCATAAAAATGCAGTTCGCCTTTCTTGTTGTTCTTGTCGCTGTTATTGTGTATTAGCAGACATCGGCCGAGCACTAAAAATCCCGGCCATAGCTTTATGACCTTTATGGAACTCCTCCGGGTAAGGGAAATCCAGGAAAGCGGAAGTTTACTCTACAGAGGAGTAAAAGGAGCCCCTACAAAGTCCAATTGATGCCGATACGGCCGGAGGGCGGTAGGAAAAACAATCAATCTGAAGTTGATCATTAAATATGGCATCGGATTTCCTAGAAAAGAAACCATAAGAGTCATCAAGATCTTAGGATTTCTTTTGGATGGATTTTTTGATTTTTAAAGCCTTTAAATATTGTTAAAAATTCTTTCAGAATAAAGATCATCATTATTTCTTTAGCTTAATGTTAAGTTTGTTTTGATACAAGATTTTTAGAGGTCTCTTTCTTTCTTAGAATTTCTGTATTTTTTCTACTTCTTTCCCGAAAATAAATAATTAATTATTCCCAGTTAATTTGAAGCTTTTCCATGGCATTTCTCTTATGTATGCCAACTTTGTTGACATTTCCCCTTTCCTTAACATCTTATTTGTGATAGTCATATTTTTCCATTGTGATTTCAGCTTTTTCCTCACACATAATTTTTTTTAAAAAGCGAACAAAGTTTGGAGAAGATTAATTTACCAGCAATTTTTTTCCCACACCAATTCACAAATGTCATCCGGATCCCGATGCAAACTACATACAATGCCTGTATGTTGGATATGAATTTACTTTAGAGCCATTGTCTATTATGGCCTGGTTAATTGCAACGACAGCTGCCAAAACAACGGCAAACCGTGCAAGAACAACAACGCGAGCTCCCAGTGTTGTTGTCACCGCCGTTGAACGTTGAACGCTGGCCGCTCTCAATTTATTGTTATAACGGGGCAATGATAACAGGTCATCAACACAACTGGCCAGGTAAATAAATATCAGGTGCCAGTGGGCGGCGGGCGAAAATGGGGGGGCCCAGCGCCAGTCCCCCGTGAAAAGCGCGAAAAATAAGCAGCGTTAATTACAAAGGATCTGCCGCGGGCCAAGGCGCAGTCACAGATACCACAGGATATAGTACACAGGACACAATGTGTGTCCCGCGAACGGAGAATCCTTGTGCCAGCGCTTGGCAGCTGGCCCAGCTAATACTTGCATTTAATTAGGCTTGCAATAATATTTATGTAAATCGGGCTGGTTGCGCGATGAGCCACAGAGACAGCTGTCAATATTTGTGAGCGATGCAGGGAGAGAAAATGTTTGAAAGTTTATAAAAAAAATCCAAGCATTGCTGGCTTTTAAATAGATATTTCTGAGAACTAGAAAGATATTAGATATATGTAAGAAAATTAATTTAAAAACTTAATAAGACAGTAGAAATATTCAAGTACTGCCTTGGAGAAGGGACAAATACTTTCTATTATTAAAAAAAATGTTTTGTCAATGTTTAGGCTAATTTCATTAATAAAATTATTATGTTCTAAGATCGTATTAATTAGTTATTCAATTATGGTTAGTTAATTCCTTGTAAAACACAATTAATGCAATAAATGAATAAAAATGTTTTATACTTGCCCCAACAAGTGTTTCACAAGTAAAAGTCTTTCAAAAACTTCTAACATTTTCGGGAAAAAGCCCATTTATATTTAATTGCTTAATAATAATACAATATTTCCAGAGCCTTTTTAATTAATATAAATTAAAAACTTCACAGCTTATAAATTAATTCTGGAAAATTGATCTACAATAAAGAAAAATCTTGAAATCTCAATCATTCAACAAAGTCTTAAGTTTAGCAATTAATTTTTCTTTAAATTCTCTCTCTGCATACCCCTCTTCCCTATCTGCTCCTCGTCATCCTTTCACTCGATTTGATTATTGGACATTTGGCATTGTTGTCCTGGATGCGCACGTTTGTGTATGTATCAGTGAGTATCTGTGTGTGTGGGCGCGTCCTTATCGCTAAGCAAACAGTGCAACATTTTGTCGCCATCGCATTTGTTTTTCTTGTCCTCCGCTTGTGAAAGCGAGGATTCTGGACGCTGGACTCTCCGATTCCGGATTGTAAATTCCGGATCTGGACCACCCGCGCAATCGGCGGCGCGACGGCTGCACTCGCAGCGAAGCAAACACACAGAACACAGACCCAGCTCCCTTGTTGTTTTCGCATTTAATTTTGTTGCTTTTGACACCGAATGGAGTCGGGATGGCTTGGCATTTTTGTTGTCAACGCAGCAGCCGAAAATTTTTGGGTGCCGAATAGGCTGAATTTGCATAGCAAACACTCTGGACACACTGGGCCCCGAAATTCTGATTCTGATTTAATCAACCCGAAATTTGAGACTGGCCAAATATAAGCTTTGTGGAATTACTTTTTCATGATATTCATCGGCTTATTATAATTCTAGGGAATAATGTTTGAGTTTTATGAAGTTTTACAAGGTTTTGCTGCTTGTTTTTTATAATTTGTTTTTTTTACGTGTTGTTTTATATTCTTTCCTATCGAAATTTCAAATTTTTAAGAGAATATATCAGTTAATTATGAATAATTAGATCTTAGATAAAGAAATTTTAAAAGTAATAAAATCAGTGCGGATCCTTGACTTAATTTACAAGATGAAATCTAGATTTAAGCCTCTTTGAAAGTTAGCTACAATATAAATAACTTAAGTTCCTACATATTTTATTGGCTATTATTATTATTAAATATTTTTGTATGACTCTGAACTTCGAGAAACAAAATGTTATATTAAATTTATTAGGTATTAAATATAATGAGACTTTCCAAATTCATTTTGTTCTCAAAAAAAATCAAATGACTTCATATAAGCACTAAAAAAAAAGGAACACCAATAACTTATTTTAAATTTTAATGATAAACCACCAAACAAACCTGTGCTGTTGACCAGTGTAGGCCCACTTTTGAGGCTCGTTTTCAGGCCTACAGTCTTTGGCACACTTTTCGCCGGCACTCAAGCCCCATTCACATGCCACCCAGCCAGGTATTTCTTTGTTATAGCCACGGCCAGAAATGTATACCAATTGACTGGCTTTCAAGCCGTGTCCGCCATTGAAAGCCACACCGGCCTGCCCCTCCTCCGAGGCCCAAAACACCTGAGCGGACTTTAGCCCACAAATCGAGAGTTGGAGATTTTTCCGATTTTTCTGAGTGCGATCTCAATGCCGCGGTGGCGCCAAGCGAAGCTCAAGTGACAATGGAGTCTTTTTTTCTATACTGGACATGACAGCCTCTACTAAAGCCAAGACGAGACCGTGACAAGCTCCGCAGCGCAAAAAATAATCATCGCACATCAACCAAATCAGCAGCATTTTCGGCCATCAATCAGTCGCGATCCATCTACCGATCTCTGGTCTTTTTTATTGATCGATTGGGTAACTGGTTCGCGGACTAATAAGCTTCCTATATATCTCTTATTTTCACGCACTCATCATTAATGTTGCGCAGGTTGAACTGACCCCAGAGTTGGGTGTTTTACTTTCTACCAATTTGCCGCAATTGTTGGGCAATTAGGAGCTAAGGAAATGTCTCAGTTTTCTTAACTAAAGATTTATAATTTGCAGAGCATTGTTATTTGAGTGAAAGCTAACATTTTCTTTTATAAATAGCCAATAAATCAAATTTATTTGTATTTATGTCTGATCAATTAAAAGAAACTAAGGGATTCAACAATTTGTTTGAGGTTTTGAGGTTACTAACTTGATCTTAATTGAAAATACGAAATATAAAATAAAAATAATATTTTAAATATTTAAAGAATAAAAGAGATTACAGTTAAATTAGGGATTTGACAGTTTAAAAGACTGGATCCTCATTTAAGAAACTGATTTAAATTATCAAAATAATATTCATCACATTTTGTTTTAATTTATTGCAAAGATAAAATTATATATTTAATAATATTTCGTTGAGAGATTGAAAATGTAGAATCATTAAGTAAATTAATATCTAAAAACTTTAATATATTTTCTTGTTTAAAAAGTGTTTTCTGAACGGTTTATCAATATGCTTAAATTACAATTTAATTAAAAAATTAATATTAAGTAATTTCTCAAAATAAAAACATAAATTTAAAAGAATTCTAGTTCTCTAGAACGATTTCTTTAAGAGTTTTGTGATCATAATCTAATAACTTACCTTTTTAAAGCAGTTTTTCTCCCATTCTTCCAAAGTTTCAGTAACTTCCAGCTCATTATCGTAAGGCTCTTATAGCCCAATCGACTCATAGCTATATTTCCCAAGAAACAGTACCCCAACCGAGCGCTCCATGGATATTCCTCCTTTTCCATAAATCCATCAGAACTGCAGCCACCTGATATGATACCGGGTTACCGAGAAAGCCATCTTCCGATGACAACTTGTCAATCGACTCAGCTGACTCAGCCGTCCATTCAGAGCTCGAAATGGACACGGCCTGAATAGTTATTAATGTTTATCTGGGAATTCTGCGATTCGGGGTAAGAAGTCTGTTTTGCAAGCGTTCGATGGCCAGATGGAATGGCAACCACTTCCGACTAGCCCGACTACCGGACTCCCTCAGAAAGCTGCATAAAAATTGGCAAAAATAAAACACACAATTTGAGATATTTTAACATATTTTCAATACACTTTTTTGTTCGGCTCATATTGGTTTTTTTCTGTGTACGACGCTAGTTTTGATAATTATATTATAGCTACGATTTAGTTGTATAATTTATTATTGCTTACGTGGGCTAGGCTAGTGTAGTTGCAATATTTTAGTTATTGACAAAATGCGCTAGTTTAAGTTTAAATATATATACTTTAATATATATATATTCTGTATAGCAAAACCTCATCACAAATTGCATAGCAGACAATTGGGACTAAGCCTAAACTCGATAACAATTACGGGCTACAATTACAAATACAGTTAATACAATTATGCGGTTCTTAACAACTAAAACTTGCCTCGTATACGATAATAAAGCCAGGGAGGGAGAAGGGTTACTGGTTAAGGAAAGGTCTTACAGATATCAAAACAATCTTTTTTAGCTTAGAAAGGTTGGGAATTCAAGTTCCTTTTAGGTCCTTTCAATCTGCAAGGTCTTAGCCCTCTTAGTCACTCTCTTCCCCTTGGCTGGAAACAGTTTTTGGGACAACAGAAAAGCAGCATAAATTCGTTCTGAGATACAAGATACTTCTACAATCTAGAGCTGTGGTTCGTTCTTGGGAATATATTTACACGAATATACAAGAGAGCCCAGCTGCCGGCTGTGGTGGGGATGGTGGGCCAATGGGAATCCCCCTGGGGGCGACTCCTCGTTGAATCCCTCCTAGACCCCGTACTTGATGCCGTACTCCTGGTAGTGGCCCACGTGCGGCCGGTAGTGGCTGAGGTTGCTCAGCTGCCCGAGCTGCCCCAGGTTCCCGCTCAGCGCCGCATGGTGATGGTGGTGATGGTGGTGGCTACTGATCACCGCTGCTGCGGCTGCCGCGGATGCTGCCGCCACGCTGGCCGGAGCCGGCGGACTGGCGGACTGCAGGCTGCCCGTGGGACTGCCCTGGTCCAGTTGGCAGGACTGATTCTGCTCGAAGATCATGTCGCGGAAGCCCAGCGCCGAGGTGGGACTGCTGGTGAGCTGGGAGCCACCTCCTCCGCCGCCTCCTCCGTTGTTGTTGAGGACACTGTTGCTGTTGTTGTTGTTGTTGCTGTTGTTCCCGTGTCCCGGGTGAGTGGGCGTTCCCTGGTGGTTGCTGTTGTTGGGAATGGGCTCCGAGGGCGGGGTCTCCGGGGTGTACCAGCCGCCGTGCGCGGGTCCGTGGGGCGTGGCAATGGTGGTGGGCGAGTGACCCGACGACTGGAGGCCACCGCCGCCTCCATGGCCGCCGGGCGTGAGGGGATGCGAGACGTGCGCCACATGGCGCTGCAGCTGCTGGGCATGGTGGGCGGCGGCGGCGTGGTGGGCGTGATGCATCTGGCTGGTGGCCAGATTGTCGTCGTTCAAGTGGTAGGGATAGGCGCTGTGGTGGATCCGCGGGTTGTACACATTCATCAGGGAGTCCACCGTGAAGCCGGCATGCTCCACGCCGCCGCCGGCGGCCAAGTGGTTCATCTGGGCCAGGCTGTCGTGGCAGGAGTTCAGCATGGCGGCGTGCGACACGTCCTTGCTGGTCAGGCACCCGAGATCCATCAGCGGCTCCTTCTTGAAGTGGGCGGCATGGGCGGCCATGTGCTTGGCCTCGAGGATGCCGTTGGTCATCAGCTTGAGCGGCTTCATCTCGGCCAGCTTCTCGTTCATCATGGCCTGCCGCTTGATGGCCTCCTCCTTCTCCCGCATCACGTCCTTCTTCTTGAAGCGACGCCGCCGCCGCAGGAAGGAGCCGTTGTCGAACATGTTGTACGAGTCCGGGTCCAGGGTCCAGTAGGAGCCCTTGCCGGGCTTCTTGTCGTCCCGCGCCACCTTCACGAAGCACTCGTTGAGCGAGAGATTGTGCCGGATGGAGTTCTGCCAGCCCTGCTTGTTGTCGCGATAGTACGGGAACCGCTCCATGATGTACTGGTAGATCCCGTTCAGCGTCACCTTCTTGTCCGCCGCATTCTGGATGGCCATCGCGATGAGGGCGATGTACGAGTACGGCGGCTTCACGATCTCCTTGTTCTGGTGCGGAGCGCCCAGGCCGTAGGCACTGGCCGAGTACGGGTACCGGGAGTACTGGTCGTATGCGTAATGTGCCGCCGCCGCAGCCGATGCGCTGCTGGCCGCCGCCACCGCCGAGGCGGAACCGTAGCCGGCGGCTGTCTGGGCATAGTGGCGGGTGAAGGAGTTCTGGTCACTGAACAGCGTGTGCATGGTGCTTGGTTATGAGATGCGCCTCCTCCGGTTCCGGCGGAACCTCTGCTTTTAGTTACTTTTTTCTTAGGTTCGGAAACACACTTTTCAGCGAAGCTCAACTACTATTGCTTCTGATAATATTTGCTTAAACAAGTCGGGCACATAAGTACGGCGGGATATCTTTGTATATATATTTGTTTTTGGATATCGGAGGGGCTATAGATCACAGCGCAGAGCGAGCGCAGAGCGAGCGCAGAACCGTCCGGAGTAGTAACACGTCTGATACTGAATCTGTGTAACTGAAATAACACGCAGCTCGCTGGGAAGCGACGCCGGGCAGCGCTGCCTTCGTGGGCAGCGAAAAGTATCTGCTGCCTCCGCTGCCGCTGCCGCCAGGCCTTGTATCTGTATCTGTGTGTGCCGCTCGCCTGTATCTGTATTTGCAGCCAACCAACGAGGGCTGGCACTCGCAGTCAGTAAGTGAAACGCCGCGCGCTCTCACAGATACAAAGACACGCACTGGAGAGATACTCAGTAGCTCAGGCCGCCGCCGCCATTCATGATTTCTCCTCCTGCTCTCTGCTCTGGCCAAATAGTTGTCCTTTCCCCGTATCCCGTGTGTTTTTGTTGTTCAAACTAATGCTTAAAATACGGCCTAGGCACACGCTCTCCCTCTCGTTCTTTCTGCTCGAAAGCAAGCGAGTGCCGAGCGAGAGGCACATAGCCGAGGCACCTGGGAAAAAGCCAACCGTTCAAGTAGGTGGCCAGTGGGGGCTGCCAAAAACCTACCCTGGCATAAATTAGTGCTCAAAGCTTTTTTCAATTCCAGCTTAAAGTTTGTGGTGTTCTTCGCTCCCCCTCTCAAGGGAAAAAAGAAGAAAGAGCTGCCTGCTAATTTGCAGTTTGATGGGTTTTATTCCAAGTTTTTGGCCAAGTTAAGGGCGCACGTTCGAAGGTTGTTTTCCTTGCCAAGGCAAAAGGCATTAAGTATTTTAAAATTTCACTTCCTCTTCGGGCGCTTAAATTGGTTACTTTTTTGTTAGAGGGAGATAAAAAGAGGGAGAGTTTATAGAGGTTTAAGTTGGGACTTTAATGAACTTGAAAGTGAGGAAAGAATTAATGAAAGGGAATGGAATTTAATTAGTAATTTGAATAAAAGCATACAATTTATGTTATTAATATAAACACTTGAATTCCCTTTCATTTTATTAATTAATGCATTATTATTTTATCAAAATACCTTATTAAATTCCCTTTCCTTTCATTAATATTTTCCTTCCTTCACTTCTCACTTTTCTTGGACTTTAAATAAGGATAAATATGACTTTAGTTTAATTAGAATTTCTCAAGTTATTTTTTTAAAAGAAATAGAATTTGTATAAATTTATTATAAAAGCTAACAAGCAGTAGATTATGAATATTAATAAATAAACAATGAAATAATGGGGAAATTCAGGGAGAGCTTATGTTGAAAAATCGTAATATTTATTGATATTAATATTGAACTTAAAAAAAGTCCAGTACTAGAATATACATTTATTATATTAAATAAATTTTATTTGTTTAAAATTTGTTTGTAATAATCAAAAGACCATCAATATTCAATTCAATTAATATTTTCTGTATAGTTTTTGATAAAAGCAACTCAAATAAACCCATTATTTTATTGTTAATATCAAACTGCTTATGTAAATACTAAAAAAATATGATATTTATATTAAATAAGCTCCTCCCCTTTTTGCCTTTCAACCCATTCACACTCCCATAAGCCCAATGAGTTTCAGGGCTAACCCATAACAAACAAATAAAGATATATCCGCGCATAAAAAGTCCTTTGCCTGGATTCCCCCTGTCCCTGTTCCACCAGTGTTATTCTTGCATTCCTCTCGTTTTTTGCCGACTTTATTTCTTTTTTCTTCTCATTGCTCTTTTTTTGCTTATTGAAACAATATTTTTTATTGACTTTGTCAGCTTTAAAGTAAATTTTATATGTTTATTTGGGCAAGGGCAAGAGTGTGTGTGCGTGCGCGAGTGAGTGCGTAGAACGAGCGCCAGAACGAGATAGTATGCGTGTTTGTCTGGTTATTAGACGCATTAAAAACAAACACGAGTGTATATTCGATATTTGTTTAATTTAAAAGTATGCTGACTATTTTTTATCATCATTCGCCCTTTGAAGGATGCCTTTGCATGCATTTGCTGGCCCTCTCCCTCTCTCACTCACTCGTTATCTGGCTCCCTCGCACACTCTCCTGGCTGGGTAATTGATACAAGAATAATATTTGGCTCTATTAACACAATCGCATTATTTTGACAAATATTTGTATTGTCTTAACATAATTTTTCGCATGCGATCTGCCGAGGGAAATGGTAAATGCGAAATGCGAAATGCGAGAGATGAATCATCGCAGCAGCCCGCCATGTGTGTGTCCAGTTATCCATGTCCTTGGCAGGATGTGAGCCGAGAGTCGTCCTGCATTTGAAATTCGAATGAGGCGGCTCCCCAGCTCCAGCTGCTCCATTTTACGCATTTCATTTGGTTGGTCTTTCTACTGAAATCGTTCTTATTTTTTGCTTTATTTTCTCCTTGCTCTTTTCGGGGGGTATTTTAACTATATAAGGAAGCTTAGCAACTTTAAATATTAAATATTTCCTTGGTGGTATTTATATATATTTTAAACTATACAAAAAATGTTTTTAAAAAAATGGGTCAGATCGGACAACTAATTATCTGTCCGTCTGTCTATTGTCCTTTTGTCCGCCTGTCCGTCAAATATGCTCCTAAGGGAGTTTCTTGCTCAGTTTGAAAGCTATCGAAACTAAACTTTGCAAATCATCGTGTTATAAATATAATTTTATTATTTTTTAAAATCAGGCAGATCGGTGTACTATATTCTGAAAAGATTATTCGGATATCGTATGCTTTAGAGGGTGTTTTCTGCAGTATTTAAATCATATTGCTTAATCCTATATCTTCTATTAGAAAACTTGATTAAAAATAAGCTTAACTAAGATATATTTTGAGATATTTTCCAAGGAAAATCTTTTGAGTTCCTATTTAGCTACGTTTTATTACATCTACCAGAGTATCTGAACTTCGTATTGTCTTGTAAGTATTTCAGGATGTCGCTGCTGATTTAACAAATTTCTGTCTTCGACATCGGCGCCGTGATTGTGATTGTGTGTGTGTATTTTGTGTGTGGGTATGAACGGTTTTTTGTGGCCAACTGTCTGAGTACGTCTCTGCGTGCATTTTTGCACAGTTCATGTTATTCTTACGTAGTTGCCATTGCCTGTCTGTTCCGTCACCAATCCCGATTTCTCGATTTACCCCAGTCCAGGCCAGGCCATATCCGATATACCATTCCCTTGCATTCCTGACCAATCCATCCCAGCCCACACAGCTGTCGCCATCCGCAGTGGTCCCGAGATCTGTATCCATATCTCTGATGCCGTCCCACTGCATTTGACCTATCCAAATATTGTTTTAGTTTCCCAAAAAACTGCAACTTAACATTTTCGCCGGCCAAATGCAGTGAAAGTCGAAAGCTGGTGGCTTAGAAGAAATATTTTTTATTCAGGGTCTTATTTAATGTGCTCCATTTAGAAAAATTACTATTTATGCATTAAAAACTGCTAGCAAACATGAACATTTTAAATATTTTAAATGGAAGATTTGGTATTTTTATAGAAGAGATGTAAGACTTTTATTATTACAAAAGTTGATTAACATTATAGAATACTTGGTTAGCTTTTTTGGCTAAAGAAACATATATTTCATATAGCTTTAAAGGGTTTAGTAGCAGTTATAGTTATGTTAATCTCCCCTCAAATTAATCGTAATTACAACTTTAAAAACATAGTCTTCAATAACTTTTAGTTTCTTTAAGCCTCTTAGTTTTAGTTCTTGAAATACTAATTCGTGCTTTAAAGTTATTTAAAAATCTATCTTCTGTTAAAAAATATAACAAATAAATATACCTCTTAACTTGACTTAATAAATACTATTTTCTTTTAATTATACTTCAATTTACATTATAATTAACCAAAAAATAAATTATCATAATGTTTGCCAGAGTTCTTTGAACTTGAGGCCTTGATGAGCGCTTATTTCAGACACGCTTTCGCAGCACACTCGAGTAACATGTCAATTTGGCAAACATATTCGCCAGATCAAAATGACAACCGTGCAATTATTTTTGGGGGAACTGTGGCTGAAGTCCCAACTCCCTGGGATTTCGGGGAGCAGCAGCACCGCTATGTTTCGCCCATTAGCCACGCTCAATTAAATGCAGTCAACGGAGCAACGTTGACATCGGGGAAATGGGGGAAGTCTGCCTTCGAAAGAGCCATGGCTGAGTTCCCGAACATGTGGCCATTATTAAATTTTAGCAATTCCGCTACGCCTTTGCTCTGGCCTTTTTTCGGGGCTGTAATCTAAGAATAATATTGATTTTAAAGTGCAGGGGGGAGTGCACCTAATCAGACACTTGAACCAAGGATTTGAGCGGCAACAAAAATATGGTTTTTCAGGAAAAAAGAAGGAAGGAAACGGCTCCTAAAAATGCTGATAAAGCGGTTTCAATCTTTTTCAAAAACACCACAAACACGCACACACACACACACAGATACTGGGTATCCGGCAGATACAGCACAAGCATAGCCGCAGCGAGCGCTCTCTCTCATGAATATGCAACGGTTCTCTGCCAATGTGAGGGGGTTCCCATACACACACTCGCGCAAAACGACTGCGCAGCACTGAGAAGGGGGCGTGGCCAGCAGCGGGCTGAGCGAGATGCAGCTATGGCTGCCTGCATGGCGGCCTCTCGCTCGCACACTGCACTTTCCTGTTTCGTATCCCTCAGATACGTAGATACATTTCCCCATCCAACAACTTTTGCTGGTTTTTCGGGGTGTTTTCGCTCATCGGAGCTATGGCTGCAAAATTAGGGGTGTGGGTGTGGGTGCGGGTGAGTATGAGGTTGCGGGTGCGACTATATTGGCCACTCATTAAAATTTATGATTTGTATACGGTTCTGGGCTTATTATGCATACATATATTCCCTATCTTTATTCTCATGCTCCTTTTTGCCCAGACAATTTACCAGATTAGTAAGTAGACAAACATGCCCCATGCACTTGGCAAAAAAATTAGGGGAATTCACTTGTAGGACTTGTAGACTAATTATATTTCAGTAGCAACATAATATTTAGCTTAGCGAGTCAGTTTTTACAAGCTTAAGTTATATTTTTATAAGCATAACTACGGAAATACATTGCTTAAATTATTTATATGTCTAGTTTTTATGTTCTAAATATTTTAATGCTTTTTAGAATATATAAAAGAGCGCACTACTATTTGTAAATTTAGTAAAATATATGTTTTGCCCATAAACCTTATTTTTGAACAAGTTTTAATTTTGTTTTAAGATAAAAATATACAGCCTTGTTGAAAGCTAGAATTATATTTATTAAATTTCTTTTTGTTCAAATAATAAAATACGAAAAGGTTAAATGTGGTTTTATATAGGTTTTCTTATAATTCTTGATTTATTTTTGTATTTTGTGGTTAAATATGATTTAATCCAAAATATTTGCTGACAAATATAAAATATTTCAATGTTTCAGGCATTTTTTATTTGATTTTAGTTCCTCTAATAAATATTCTTTGATAATATAAATTGTCTTTAATATTGATTCAGTAGAATTACTATTATTCAAATTTAATTAACAAGTTCTCTAATAAATTGTCACGGCTATATTTCTTTATTTCAGACCATTTAACCTTAATTTATATTTTCTCTATACTTTCTTTATTAATTTCAATTAAACTACAATTTCTTAAGTTCCTAGTACTCTCCCTCGGAAGGGGGTTGGGAAATATCCGCCATTAGCTTAATCGTAATCGTAATCATGGCGAAAATCTTCCGGTCATAAGCAGCGGAAATTCTGGAGACGGCGCTAAGTCCGGAATCGAGAATCCGGAATCCGGATTCCTACCTAACCGGATGCTAATCATCGACGCTTAGCGGGAAAAACTTTTTAGGCATGTTTAGACTTTAATGCGCGCCGCGGGAATTCTTAATGAAATCTCCGGTTTTCCCCCAGATGCTCGAGATTTAGGATTGAACCTTTGCTGGCGATGTTTTACCTGACCGGTGCTACTGCTCAATGTGTCCGGTCCTTAGGTTTTTCCCCCCCTTTTCCGTAATGATGATTATGATGATGATTCCACACGCGTGTCCTGCGGTTTTTGTGGCTTATTTGCGGTTTACAGTTTGGCATTTTTATGGCTTACAACCCGCTGGGAAGTGGGAGTTCCAGGGCTGCCACTGCCGCTGGGTTCTGGATGGGATTGGCATTGGCTGTGACGGATGTTAAGTAAGGTAAGGAGAGCTGGGAGCGTGTCCGAGGTGTGGATCTTTTGGCTAAGTGATGAGCTGCCGCTGGGTTTCCGGGAAGTGACCTGTCGGGAAAGCTAATGAAGGACACCTTTAAGGAAAATGGGATGGGATGATGGGATGGGATGATGGGTCCAATATGGGTGTTAATAAGTGGCTTTGGGGTGTAAATAGATCAAGTTAGTTTATTTTAATATTTAAATTAATAAATTGATTTCTAAAAGAATAAATTATGATTAAAATAAATAAATAAATAAATTGGGAGCTTGAAAATACCTTTTTAAATTATATTTAATATTGAAATACCTTAGTTTTATTTAACCCCAAAAATTTGTGATTCCTCAATCCAGGCAAATACATATTTAAATCACTGATACCTCTGCTCCGTACACCCACAACTTTCCTCTCCCTTTCCGCTCAATAAATCACTGCCCACTTTACGCCGCGTTACCTGGGCAACCTTGCGGCGAGGCCATAACACACGGCAGCCGCGGCTAAACTCATTCATAAAACACCTTTCTGAACTCAATCCCAATCCAGTAACAGTCCCAGTCCCAATCCCGAACCCGATCCGGTCTCCAGCGCCTTGGCCATTGAGAGTTGTAACTCGCAGCTCGTATCTGTTGCTCCGGCTGCTGTTGCCGCTGCTGGTCTAATGTTTATTTAATAAATATTCCCTGCCATGTTATTGCAACAAGACTTTTGTTTATTTATATGAGAAATACGCGCGACATACTCGAGACGTCGTCGATATACGTAGGGGATCCCAAAAAAGGGGGCGTAGCTTCGAATTTTGATAGCGGAAGAAAATTCGCAATGGGAAATCTCATTGAATTTGGGGGAAATCTATATGTTTTTGAGTCCGAGCAATTCGGCATGGCAGTTGTTTCGTCTATGAAAACAATCGGCAGCTGCTGCTGCTGATGCTGCTGCTGGAAATCCTTGCGAAAAACGTTTTTAATTTTCGCATAAATTTAAAGTAAATAAAAGTGCAACAAACGGTTTTTAAAAAATGTCTTGTTTATTTTAACGCAAAGAAAAATGTTTCGTTCTCTGTGAATATACGCTTTTGCTCTGCGCAAAAATAAAAATGTTCAAATCATTTTATTTATTTATTTATTTATGCAGGCTGTGCATCTTCGATTTGGTTTTTCGTTTCGTTTCGTTTCGTTTCGAGTCCTGCAGGCTCTCTCCCATCGCATGGCCTAGCATGGTTGGGATTCAGGCTCCTACCAATCGTGTGTTTACTTGACGCGCAAATCCTCTTACGACGGTACGCCGTCCAGTGTCCCTCGTCCTGGGTCCTGGGTCCTGGGTCCTTTTTCTGGTTTTTCGGTCGGTTTCGCTTTGCAGTTCGATTCGAGGCGGAACGAAACGGACAATTGCATGTTTTGATTGCCGCCTGCAATTGTCCTGTTCGCTCCGGTCCAGCCTCGGTCGGGGCCTGGGCCTCGTCCTGCTGGCTGCCGCTGTGCACTTGTGACAATATTTTCATAATTTTTGCATCTTTTTTCCGCCAACATCATCGCCAACGGTAGGTGCGTGTGTAAACATTAACTTTTCAAGAAGATTTAATCCCGATTATCCTTTGACTGTGAAATTTTTCACTCAAAAACTTTGCTTGCTTGCCAGCCAGCCTTGTGTTTGTCTTTGGCTCTTCGGCTGAGACTCCGTCGACTTCCAATCCTTGAATCCCTTCTTTTTTCTCTCCCTTGCAGCTTTGTCCCTGCCAATCCCGGGATTGTCCAGCGTCTGCGTCCTGCGAGAGAGATAATGATCAGGCGGCGACGACTTCTTGATGCGATTGCTGCTGCCTTTTCGCCTCGCAGGACAATGGCTGCGAGTCGAGGCGCAGGAGTATTTTACCTCTCCTCGATTTGACTCTGGGCAGGATTTTAATTTGCCCATAAAGGTGAGACAATTAACAGAATAATTGGATTGTTCATCTGCAGGACAATGCGGTCGGTCGGTTGGTCGGTTGGTCGGGGAGAGTGAGGGATATTCGATAGGTCATCTCTTAAGCTGATTAGCTCCTCAAGGGGCGATGGCTTGTTGTCCACTTTTGTGGCTCAATTAACTTGTCCTTATCTGCGGTTTCTATTTTATTGGATTGTTTGGAAGGGAAATACCTTTGCCTTGCTGACAGCCATACAAATGGGAACTATTTCGGTGGAATATTTATCAGAGAAACTTCTGTAATACCCATTATGTATTTATGAAGCCTTGGGTAAAGAACATTATTATTAAACAATTACTGGGCTTATACACAGACTGGAATACATGTATTCATACTGACAGATGAGATGCCAGATCACAGAAAAACTCTCCAAATTGAAATATATGGTATTTCAGCTAAGTTATATCATTTATAAACTGTGATTTGTCGAAAAAGTTATTATATTATTTGAAATATTTTAGAAACCGGAAAATGCGCGAATTTGATGTCTTCTTGGGAGCCTCTTACAGGCAAAAAGAAAGTGACAGCCTAAGACCGTATTTCTCCCGACTCGCCATTAAAATTTTAATTATTTACAACCAAAATCTGGAAAAAAAATCGGGAAATTTTTTTTTGCCAATTTTTTAAAATTTGATACATTATTAAAGTTGTCAAAAATGTTAAAAAACATATTTTTTTAGGTTTCCAAACGCAATGTGCAGACTTATTAATCTAATAAAAACTGGCAAAGAAAATTGAAAGTATATCCAAATTGAAATATATTAAATTTTGGCTTAGTTATGCCTTTTCTAACTTTCCAAACTGCAAGGGTATGTACGCTTCGGCTTTCCGAAGTTAGCTTTCCTGCTTGTTTTTTTTTTAATATTCGTTAACCTAACAGAAAATAATGGAGTTATGTTTGGAATCATTTGTTGTGGGCTTGATTTGTTTTGTTGGCACCATTTCTGGGAAATTTGGTTATAGAACCCCTTAATTTCTTTCGAAAAGATTAAAAACATTTTTTTTTAATTATCGATTTATTAAAAATTGTGAAAAACACAAAGATACAAAATATAGAAATTAGAATCTTAGGCGTTCGGTGCGTATACTTAATAAGTATTGGTGAAAAGGTGGATAACTTTGATAAAATGAGGTGGGAAACGATGCTTTGCACAATCCCGCACTGCTTGGTGGCAAGCAGTGCAAGCAGACCCACGCCCATATTTATTCGAATGGCGCCACTGAGATATGTAATTTTACATGTAAACAAGCCAGTGCTGCCAGTAAAATCTTTGCCATCGAGCAGTGCTGCCAAAAAATATTGTATTCACTGCCAGAATTGCCAGCTACAACTAAAACGATTAAAAACGATGGTGATAAATAAGCGCCACCTGGTAGTTGCTGGAGAAATCAATTGGCTACACTGAAAAAAAGCTTGAGAAATTTAATTTGGAAAATCTATAATTACCGTTTTTATTTCGTATTTTAGGTACAGAAATTTTTTGATGTACATATTTGAGCTTTTGTCAAGTATTAATCTTTCAAACAATTGTTGTATGAATTGTAATTTGGACTTTGATATTCCATCTTAAGCTTCCATAATACATATATGTAATTTTAAGATAAAAATTTAGAAAACATATTAAAAAATAGTTAACGTTAATATAAATTATCTTTATATCTTTATCATATCGACTTATTCTCGATATAAAATAATATCAAATGTGACCTCGTTCCATGGTAATGTTTGTTTCCCATAAATCCCACAACGAAATTAAACAAAAGTCAAGTTATATTTAATTTAATGATTATATTGTATATATTAATTAACTTGAAACTTCGCTGCGAGGCATGTCTTGTTTATAAATAGTTTGTTTTTATTGCTACGCGTACAATGGATTTCTCTACGTGTAGAGTTTCCCCTACCAAGCACTAGGCACTACTTAGATCCTAATTAAACGCGATTATGTGTGTGTCCTTTGAGGTAATGAAACATTATAGGGCGGCGGATCAAGGAGGACACCTAGTACTTGAGGGCCTCGTAGTATCCTCCGCCGCCGCCGCCGCCTCCATTCAAGGCCACCGAAGTGGGCGGCGGTGTGATGGGCGGCAGGTAAACCGGTTTCCGGTCAATGGGCGAGTGCGAGTGCGAATGGTCGATGACATGGTTGCCGCCGGACTGCGATGGCGGCGGCGTCATGGAGCCGTGGCTCTGGTGGAGCGAGCCGTGGTGCTGCTGCTGCTGATGCTGGTGATGCTGCTGGTGGTGCTGGTGATGATGGTGCTGCTGGATGCTGGACAGTCCGGGCAGCTGCTGCAGCGAGATCGAGCGGAGACCTGGTCGGGGTAGAGCAAAAAAAAAAAATAAGTAAAAAAGATTAAACTCGCAGTTCTCGTTTTATGGACAAGCGCTAAAATTCACACTGCGCCGCGACGGCGGCGGCGGCATCTATAAAAAAGGGAGGATCGAGTGCGGCATAGATTACCATATGTTGTTACCCCTCCCACCATTCCCCAGACCCTCGACTCCGTAATCCGAGATGTGAACCGTCAGCAATTAAATTACCCTGATTGACGCGAACACCCAGGAACATTACGATGCCCTCTTTCCTCGTTTAAGAAACTGCCCTAATCCTCTCAAGTGGCTACACAGAGAAAATCTAGGCCTATTTGGATTTACTTTAATTTAACCTTGGCTTGACTCTTAAGTTAAATTATCTAAAATTCATAGCAAAATTTAAGTTCTTGAAGAAAAAACTTCAGTCTTTAAGTTATGATTTTACCTGATTGCTTTCTTTCTATTTCATTTTATTTTTCTGTATATTTATCTTTTCTGTCTCTAATAAATAACCAAAGTTCTCCCAGTGCATCTCGACCCTCATCGCCTTCTGGAGCCGCTCACTTACCGTTGTCCAGGCTCCCGGCACTTGTTGCGTAGGAGTAGCCCGCGGCCACGAGACTGGCGGTTGGCGCATAATCGCTTTGAAGCGCCGCCGTTCCCAGAGGGGAGCTAGAGGAGCCTCCCACCGAAGGGGGCATCCCCAGGGAGGAGTGGGCCAGCGGAGGCGTGGCCGAGGATCCGTTCAGGTTGCCACCGGCGGTCAGGCAGGATATGTTGGAGTACTGAGGCAGAGAGCCAACCACACCCATCGATGGGGAGCCACTGTGGGCCACATGGCCATTCCAGGCATCCCCAAAGCCCTGGACGCCGCCCGGGGAGACGCCACTCACCCCAGCCGAGCTGTAGTCGTAGCTGCCATAGGCGGGCGAGGCATAAAAGTTGGCATTGTCCTGAAGAAAGGATCAATTAATATTATTAAAGAATGATTTAAGGAAAATCTTTGTAAGACTTACCATTCCCGCATCCCCGTAGCTTCCTGCAAAGTATCCATTGGCATGTCCCGCATACGCCTTGACCTTGATCTTGGAGCGATAGCCCCTGGGCCGGCGCCTCAGGCTGCCCTCGTCCTCAAAGAGATGCGCCGAGTTCTCATCGATGGTCCAGTAGTTCCCTTTGCCAGGCTTGCCCACACCCATGCCCTTGGGTAGCTTCTTGAAGCACTCGTTCAGGCTCAGATTGTGGCGCACGGAGTTCTTCCAGCCCACATAGGGACCACGGAAGAATTCGTAGCTGCAGAGAGAGAAAAAGGCAGTGAAATTAGTTTAAATTTCAAGGAGTTGTACATAGAATAGTGAGATAATTAAATAAAATTAACATTAATACCTCTCATAATTACTAATATAATTTCTTAAACTCTAATTTCTTTCTCTGTGTTGCCAAAGCCCATCTCCCTGAAGACGAAAACTGATAATCAAGCGGATTATTTATTTGGCCGCGCTGGCAAAACTCAATTAAACATTTTTTTTTGGGGGGCGGGCGTCGGGGACTGGCGACAACAAACCCACGATGTCAGCTTAAAAGCCTCTCACGCATGGCCACCACCATTCGCCACTTCTCCCCCGCTGGCTAAAGCTCAAGTGGATCCCCGTCTCGTCGCCGAAATCGAAGTCCAAACAATCGAAGCGAAATATGAGCTATCTGAAGGATGCGCCTGCGTTTCGGAGTTTCGTGTTGGCTAAATAAATCGGATGAAAGTAAATAAAAGCCGCAGCGACACGTTTTTGTTATAGCCTGACATTGATAGCTCGACGTCGGCTGCGGCACTACGGATCTGTATATGGATCAGTGGTCAGCTCCGGGTGTCGACGTCGCCAAGTGGCTCCGCCTGTCACATCCGAGATCAAATTGTTTGAGGGGGGTTTTGGCACGGATTATAAGGAAATATTTTAGGTATTTCTATTTGTTATCAACACATTAAATAAAGTCTTACGGTTTTTGACATAACGTAAGTGAAGTCTAAGTCTTCTTGAAAAATGAATAAAGTTTGTGCGAATAAATCAGCCGGTTTAGATATCTGATCAGAGGCTTAAACATAACACCAAAAAAATATTGTTCAAGTCTATCAAAAGCCTTAGATTTGTAGACGTAGTAAATTCATAAAATAGCAATAAGAAAAAAAACAAGATAAACCTTACAGTCCAAGAAGATAATTCCCCTAAGTAATTAAGATTAGGATCAAAAGTTCAGTGACAAATCCTTATTATTTTATATTTCAACATTAAATTGGTCTCCCAAAATGTATGAAAAATATATTTTCAGAGAATTGTTTAGACATAAATTCGAATTTCTAAAAAAATATACCTTGGAGCTGATTACACTGGTCGACAAAAAAAATGCCGGCGAATAAAAGCCATTGATTCTGATAGATCTGAACCGGTACATAACTAGTCCGAAACTGAGCGGGTATTCAGCTTAAAAAGAGCTTTGGCCTTTCTACTTCAATATTAAACAATAATATCCAATGGGAGACCTCTCGTTCTTTAGTTATAATGCATTTTACAAACTTTAATTTGTCACAAATTTTCATTTCTCCATTTTCTCAAAATTGGTGGGTGATGGAAACTTTTCAGTTTCGGACTAGTTATGTACCGGTTCAGATCTATCAGAATCAATGGCTTTTATTCGCCGGAAAAAAAAAGGTCGATTTTTGTTGACCTGTGTTATCGTCTAAACATCAGGGGTGCCTTAAAAATCGCTTATAATTTCAAACCTTTTAAAAATGTGTCTTAAAGTATGCAATGAAGTAGTGAAGCACCCATATACTTTTGTTAATTTTTTGTAGCATACTTTTCAAAACAATTTAAATCAGGGGTCCGCACCACTACAGCCACATGCGATCATTGCATTAGTATGAGTGCAAAATGAACTATCTATGGCTAGATATGAGAAAAAAGATAGCTATAATGTTCAGTAGTATGACAAAAATACACCTATAACTTAAAAACTAGCTATTTAACTCTAAAAAACGCCAAATCTAGCCACACAGTAACAATTTGACAGCACTGATTCTTCTGTTCTCTTTTGTGCATACTGTGCATGAGAGGCAGCGACGCCGACTGAGACATTTCCTAAATTAAATTGATTTAAAATCCACAGCAATTTCTGAGGCATTCCTGTATAATTTTATTTAGCATTAGATCTTCCTTAAATAAATTTCCGTGAACTAAAATACTTCGCTAACTAAACAAACATTCCTTAATAATCCCAATTGGTTGCCAAGACATTCACATTTACCTCTTTTGCAAATAGGCGTAGATCTCGGAGAGCGTCAGCTTGCCGGTGGGCGACTCCTTGATGGCATGTCCAATCATATTGATGTAGCTGAGGGCAGGCTTCTCGGGTCGCCGAGTGCCCGACTTCTTGGTGGTGTCCGGCGTACTGTTCGCATCCTGGTTGCCAGACCCCGATCCGCTGCCAGTCCCCGCCTTGCTTCCCTGCTGATTCTGGCTGGGCGGCGAGGAATCGGAGCCATTGAGCGACTTGGCGGGCGAGGAGCTGGAGCTGGAGTAGTTGATCCCGTGAGTGGACATCCCGTGGGCGTTGCTGATCACCTGGCTGGGCGAGGCGGAGATGCGCGGCAGGTAGGCCACTCCTCCGCCCGGAGAGTGCTGGAGCGGCACCTGCTGCTGCTGCTGCTGCGAAGGCGCCTGCTGATGCTGCTCCACCTGAGCCTCGTGGCTGGTCAGCAGCTGGTAGTCGTTGGCACTGAGAATGGTGTTGTTCGAGCAGTACTTGATGGTGGACGCGTACTGGTGGTTCATGGGCTGCAGCTGCACCTGCAGAGGCTGCACCTTGGAGGAGACTGCTCCCGACACTGAGCTGGAGGTCACGTACTGCAGATCCTGGGCCTGCAGTTCCTGAGTCGTCGTGGGCGTCTTGGAGCTGGACTGCGGCGAGACGGATCCGTAGGGCGGAATGGGACTCGAGGAGGCCGGCGGAGTGCCCATGCTGTGCAGCGCACTCAGACTGTAGTGCTGGGCCGCCGAAACGGGCGTGGCCGTGGGCGTGACGTCCATGTAGTGCTTCAGCTCCATGTACGCGATGTTCGGCTTCTCGTCCACCAGCTCCGTGGGCGACTCACTGCCCCCCATTGTCTGGTAATTGCCACCGGCCAGCAGCCCGTTCCCCGTCCGATACAGGTGCCCACTGTGCGGATGGGAGTGTGGATGTCCATGGGGAAGGCCATGTGCATGGGGATGAGGATGGGGGTGGCCGAAATGGGGATGATAGTAGCCACCGCCGCCGCCAGAGCCGCCCAACTGGTCCACCGACATGAGCGAGCGTTCCGACACCTCCTCACTCTTGATCATCTTCACTGGAGCTTCGTTTTGGTGGCACAAGCTTTGAGAAATATTTTAAATATTTCTTAAATAAGTTTTCGATATTTATTTGTTGATTTATTTCCACTTAATATGTTTATAATTTATTTAAGACTTTCCGAAATATTTTAAATATTCTTGAAATATATTTTTAATATTTTTTAGCATTTGTTAGTTGCTTATAAAGGTTTTTGTTCTTTTCTTTTGATTTTTATCTCTTTTTATTAATATTTACAGCACTTTGGTTTTCTAACACAGCTTCAATAATTAATTTAAATATTCTTTTAAAGCTCTTAGCTTCGTTTGACGTATTTCCTTTTTATTTTAATCACTTTCTCTTGGCTTGTGAATTTTCCAATATCAATTTCCGTAACTGATAACTTAATAATCCGTTTTTAAATATCCTTCTCCAATTTCCTAATAGTATTTAAATATTTCCTTTACGCTCAACTTAACCGGCGGAGATTGGCTTGTATTTTATTTTGGTAACCACTGGAGGACCACACCGCTTGGCTATTCTCGCTCGACTGATCGCTGGTCGCTCCTGGAGCAAGGGCCGCCACCACGATCCCAGCCGATGCGATCCACTTGAGTTGCCATCGGCTGGGAATTCTTTTTTTAGTTCGCCTACGATCGGCGCTCTCTCCGCTGTTTCCCCATATGTAGATATATATATATTTATATATCGGGAACTTTTGAGAGTTTCGCTCTCGTTTTTCTCGCCGCCAATTGGCGCGTTACAGAGGTTTTCCTCTCCGAGAAAATGCAAATGATATGGAACTCTCCATTTCGCAGGTCTCTGACTTGGACTGCGGTTATTGGAGTGACACCAGGTATTCCTGGTATCTAGGGAACTTCAAGGGGAATATGTGGAAAGCCGAGCTCTCGGAGGACTACTATTTCTTGTGGGGGAAGCCAGGAAAATAAAACTATCTAAAGCCAATAAAGCCAATAAATTCCAATCCAATAGGAAATTTCATTGGCTGGATAATAAGATTAAAGATACGGTGATATAAAAGGATATTAATGGATATTAAATGGGTTTTCCAAGGTTTTTATTTAGAGATCTATTTTTGATTTAAAAATATTTTATTATTATAATTATTGTTTAATTATTTATAGTTTAATTAATATGTTTAAAATTAATTTTATTTTAAATCAACTATAAGGCAAGATTAAAACTGTTTAAAAATTAACCAAAAGTTCATTATCTTTCCACTTACAAATAATAACATCGCAATAGGTTTTCCCCACTTGTAAGTATTTGTAAATAATAAATTCATATTATTTTCCAATAAGTATATAAAGTAAGCAGCTTCAAAGCGAATTTTGGCACATTGAAAACTTTTATTTGTAAATATTTGCCAACCCAAAAGTGCAATATTTGGTTCAAATTTCGGGGAGTACTTAAATCATTCCCCCCATTTCCGCCGCCTTGACCCCAAAGAGCTCGGATCGGAACCCACTCATTACTGACTCATTATGGTTGTTATTTCCGAGCAGAACCCACCGCCTCCTCCTCCTCCTCGCCCCCCGCTGGGACAGCGTTGCGCCCCTGGCCAGTCAACAGTTAATAAATAGTCAAAAGCAGAGCGAGATCCTCGGAAGGCGAACCCGCAATTAGCCGCAATGAATTAGCGTTTCGGTGGAAAAGAAGAAAAAAGGAAGCTGCCGTTGCTGGAGGCGGCGTTCGCATTTCGAAACGAGCTGTTAATTGATTTAGTCGTTGCCTGGCACGGATCCGGCCGGAGATCGGGAGCAGGAAGGGGAGTGGGAACTGGAGCTGGAGCGGAATACGGCCCGAGAGCGGAGACCGCGGCACCCTGAGTGCCGCCATTGCTGTCAGCACTACGCCGACTCGGGGCGACCGTGACGGCGACGGAAACAGGGGCGGCGTAGTAAAGGGGGATGGTAAAAATACAAAATAAAAGTTCAATAAATGTTATATATATTTAAATACCATATTTAAAGGTATATAAATAATTTGTATTAAAAATAATAAAAGGGGATTATAAAAACTATAAAGACTGCATTTAGTAACATATTAATTTTTGATGATTATATTTTTACTTGGCTCTTACTTTAATTTTTAAAGGGAATTATATTTTTTTATAGAAAAACTTGATTTAGACTTTGACTTTAGAGTTTTCCAGGTTTTAATGCCACAATTACAGAAAGATCTTGTTCAGGGAGACTGACACTTTCTTCATCATGATCACTGACTTCAACCATGTTGCAGCTAGAACCCGTTGAGAATTCTAGTTCTAAAAGCCAATTATTTAAATTAGAACCTTCAAGATGGGTCTAATAAACTTATTATAATTATTTTACTCTAAAAAATACTTTATATTAAAATTCCTCTAATACAATTTATTATTTAATACCTGCCTTAAAGAAAGCGCACCCCTTCTACGCCCCTGTACTGAGACGATGGCGACGTCGCTCTGCCTTGCTCCCTCTGGCTCTAGCACTCGCTTTCTCCCTTTCTCTTTCTCACTCTCTCCCTCTCTCTCGCTCTGGTTTTCGCCGGGGCAACGTTTCAATTCGATTTGGGGAGCCGAAAGCGAAACGAGAACCGAAAAAAAGACGAGATACACAGGGACGCGCACAGAGATACAGAGATACATTTTGTGGGAGGGACACACGGGGGCGGAGTTTTGTTTACATTTCACGAAATTCTATTTGTCGACGGCGGCGGGCACTGATTGAGAAAATCAAAGGGGGGAGTACGGGGGGACTGAAGCGGGAAAGCGGAGAGAATTCCGTTCCGCTCGCCGGCTACACTTTTATTTTGTTATTTTCCCATTTTCTGTGTGTCTTGAAAGATATTTTAATTCCATCCGCCATATATCAAGGCACTCGCCATTTTCTGCGAATTTCCCACAACCATTTCCATTCCGGGGGTTCGGATTTTCCAAATTTCCCGCAGCATTCCACGGTCTTTAGTAATTTTCGATTTGCCATACAGATATTTTTCACTTTTGGCCATTTTTCTTGCGGCTTCTGCGGTTTTGGAGGCCATAAATTAATTTTTCTTTTGATTATTATTACTTCTCCTTATTCGTTTCGTTTTTCTTTTTTATATTCGATTTTCCTGCTGCTTTTGTTTTCAGGAATTTTCGCAGCGAGTGAGGAATAAATTAAACAGGCCCCAACAATAGCTCACAGACCCTGAAATGGCGGGAAAATTTATTAATTGTTCTGTTCTGCGATGGATTTCTGGGAAATCGAATTTGAGAAAAGTATGTACATTTAGGCCTTACTGTGATTTATTATGGGAATATAAGTGGTTAAAATCATGCGGTTTATTAATAGAAAGTAATTTGGGAAAGGCTAGTCATATGTTAATGTTAATTAAATAATAAATAAAGATATTTCTTAAGTACTAGACGTTCTTTATTCAATGAAGAATAAGCTTTGAAAAAATAAAATTGATTCTAAATGTTAAGAAAACATTTCCTTTACTTACAAATTAATGTAAGACATTGAATAGTCCTTATATATATATAGGTTCCCTTAATATCATGTGAATATAGTTAAATTTATAAGAAATAGTCACTAGAAATATTTTTAAACATTACCAAGCCGTATATTTCCTATAGGAAACTGATCCAAGGATAAATAGAACGTAAAATCGTAAAAATTAGCCACAAAATCAATCAACATTTCCTGGCTACAAGTTGATTTATGTAGGGCTTACACTATAGTAAACTGTAAACTGAATATTTATTGGAAAACTGATCAAAGATTCAAGCAGTTTCGATATTTTGACAGTTTCCGTTTCAGCAGAAATGTTTGCCAAGAAAATTTCCCATCCGATTTCCCTTCGTTTGGCAGAGAAGATAGAAATTATAATTTTTGCATTTCCCGGTACGACATCTTGCCTTTATGGCCGGATTATTTATAGACGATGTCCAAAAGAATATGCACTGGCCAGTGGCCACACACAGAGAGTGAGTCATCCCTAACTGGGTCAAGAGTTCCGGCCATTTTTGATTTGAATCCACGATCCATAATCTATTTATGCAGACATCTTTGGCCAGACTGAGGAGATCCATGGTCCATTATAAACATAGCCCAGGGAATTCCCAAACAAAAGCCGTCATCGCTTTCAAGTTCAGATAATCATAATAAAGATAAGTTGGCATAGAGACCGGGACGGAACGGAGGCGCTTCTTGTTTTGCTTTTAATTTTAATGTTAATGTTATTAAATGGCCGAAAATTGTTTACTACTCTCTATGCATGTTTGTAAACAAAATCATGTATACGACGCGTTGAGCCGGCTGATCTCTCCATTCTCCATCTCCCGATTCCATCCCAGATCCCAACCAATCCCCATTGATGGCGGCGTGATCCTGGAGAGCAGGCGAGGCAGGGCATTGGCCATTGTTTAAACTGTAGTTTTAATAAACATTTAACAATTAAACGCTGTACTCTAAACACACCATGATGATCATGATCAACCACCGGCGACCTTTTGTATACAAGAAGAAGCCGCATTCGGATTTGTTTTTCGCACACTGACCTACAACAACTGGTAAAAGCAAACAATTGCACCTAATACCGCCGCCGGCCACGCCCCCGCCCCCGCTTATTAAACCGGCCGCAGACAATAAATAATCAAATCGGAGCAGAGAGATATCGGGGAAATTTCAAAATATTTACATAGAGTTTTCCAGCCCAAAATTATGCCGTCTAGTTGGAACTTCTTGGCCGGCCAAAGGCTTTGTTTAAATATTTACAAATTCCGGTCCGGTGGGTACTGCCCAGAGATCGCTCGATTGCCTATATTCCCGATCTCGAATCCATATTGTTTATCACACAACCCAGTGTCTTGATTAGGCGATCACGTGTTGCCTTGTGGCCGCAAAAACATCAAAATCAAATCCGTATAAACACAATATGATTTCGGTTTCTTTTGTTTTTTAACCAGCCACGTTTTTAAGTTGTTATTGTTTTTTCCCACGACTGTGATTATGTGTGTGTGTTTGTAAATATTTATGAATCTCCGCGCTTTATTTCCCATTAAATGCGCTCGTTTCTGGCTAAGTGGACTCGATCTTGTTTGGGCCAAATGGCGGTTGACAAACTTGAGTGGCATAAACATGGATTTTTTAGGGGTTAAAAGGGTTTATAAATAGGGGAGAGAGTGGAGATTTTTTAGCCACATTTTATATAGTGGTAAATATTGCCTAAAACTAATCAGAATATGTGAAAAATCTGCTTGTAGTAAGGCGGAAAAGGAAAAGAGTTTATATTTACAGGATACGGGAAGGAACTGGTGAGAGTTAAAAATAATTACTTAAAAATGATTGAAGCTTTAATTCTGGTTAGGAAATACTTACGGCAACAGTAGCTTTAAAATGTAGTTAAAATATATGAAAATATAAAAGATAAGCCTTTTAAATTCACAAAACACCAATAAATTATCTGCCCAAGCATGTATATATATATTTACCATTAATTAGGTTTAGTTAGAATAGGTTTTCCCTTTGATTTCCCCCCAGATTGTGCCATAATTTTCCCGTTAATGGCATTTTTCGGACCATGCCGCCCGTGGTGACCGGCGATTGGACCGGATTGCCACACTTTGGCACTTGGCTTTTCACGTGGGGGCCATAAACACCTTTGCCGCTGTGTGAGATGTGCGCGGCTGTGTGAGCACCGAAACCAAGATGGCCGACTTGCGCAAGATGGCCAAGAAGATGCCATTGCCAAACTATGCAAACTGGCGAAGCCTCCGCCGCTCCGACCGCCCTGCTGGCGCTCTGCGCCATTCAACTGTCGAAGCTGGCGCAATAAAATCGAACAATTTATAGACTTGCGATCCATTTGGTGCGCAATAATTGCGCCAAATGTACAAAAATTAAGAGAAAAAAAAAAGAAACCAGAGAGAAGAAAGAAAAACGATCTACAAAATCGGTTCCGACTCGGCGGCGAAGGCAATGATCCTACGCTCCACTTGGGCCGCTTTGTTGTTTAGCTTTTGGCTTAATAGCCGGTACTTAAAAATGCGTTGACTCACAGGAAACAGATCGAGAGACTGGGCGAACATCTGATCGATCGATTCCGCAACGTAGGCAGTAATTAATCTCTCGGCTTAAGCACTTTTGCCAAAATGGCTGATCACACACTTAACGAGCTACGATCCACAGTCTCTCTCGATCTTTCGGTCTTTCTCCTGCAATCTGTGATCTTGTATCTCCCCCAGATAGCCTTTATTGGGGATGGCATCTGTTTCGTTTCAATTGACGCTCATTGTCGTCATTGGTCGGGGCATCCCCCGGCTCCAAGATCGCCCCTCTTCCACGGAACTCTTCCGTGTCGTTCGATCGCTTTGTTCTTCCATGGCTTTTGTAGTCGCGTCTCCTCCTCGTTTCATGATCGTTTTTTACGCATCTTGGCCTTCGGGAGCAGCAGCGCACCTGTGAGGCCTAAAAATATCCGCAAGATACAAAAACGATCCGGTAGATGCTTGGCCAACATTGAAATGTCATGGACTATAGTGTGTTTTGCAACTTGACAGTTAAATGCTGAAACAATTAGCCCAAATGTTTCAGAGATCTCAAGGATATATCACCACGCAAGGAAAAAGTCTTTTTTTGGCATTAAAATATGATGATTTTCCTAAAAAGATATGTTCTATATTGCATAAAGATGCCTTCAACTGTATAAACTAAGTTAAGATCCCTGAAAGAAATTAGCTTACACTTGTATTTGTAATTTTTATGATAAATCTTCACTTATACCTTTTATTTATATAAATATTTATTCAGTTAATGATATTCATAGAAATATATATTTTAAAATGTTATTTCTTAGAAGATACTTATAAAAGGTTGCTTAATAAAATTTAAAAACATTTTGAAACCAAAATGTATCATTATTTCCCTAATTTGAAAACCCGAAAAACCAACTCGAAACCTATTCCTTGTGACAAGCCATCAACACCAGATCATTAGTGAAAAGTCAAGATCCAGAGATCAAAACCAATATCATGTTCAAGTGGTTTTCGGGGGAGAAGAAGCCAAAAATAAATCTAGATTTCTTGGTTTAATCGACGGCGACATCCCGTCGCAGGAGTCGCCTAATTATCCACACCAAGATCGTAAATCGAACCAATTGAGGCGCTGACGACAAATATTTTGACGTGGCGCCGCCCAGCCGTTCTCTCCCACTCCCCGAAGGATGCACACGGTCCAAGGATAATGTGTGGTCGGCACTTGAGACCGATTCTAGAAGCAGTAGCCACGGGGATCGGGGAACGGGCAAAGCGGCTTGTAGTTGTAATTGAAACCGAACACTCAGGACTCAAAACCCAAAACCAGAAAAAGACAAACAAAGCAGCTATTGAGAAGGGACTCACCCACACACGACACTTTACGTACGGCAGTCACTGTGGAACTACCACAAAACACAGCTCGAAATTCAAGTTAACAAAAACCCCTTAGATCCCCTTTGGCAAACAGATTTTTGGCAACACAGAAACCAGGATGAATCGAATCACCACCGCCACGTTCATGAAAATGAGCGATGCTCTGATGACCAGATCAAGGAAGGAGCAGGACTCTAGCCCGAAGAACTTCTCTGGGCTGAGCTCCTTTTGGCAGCGCACTTTTCCAGTGCAGACCCGTGAACAGGATTGCTGCCTCCAGGAAACCTGCAAAAAGGATCCGTGTAAAAAGAAGGATCCTCCCTGCCCAGATCCCTGTAAGAAGAAGAAACCCTGTCCAGATCCTTGCAAAAAGAAGAAACCTTGCCCAGATCCCTGTAAGAAGAAGAAACCTTGTCCAGATCCCTGCGAAAAGAAGAAACCTTGTCCAGATCCTTGCAAAAAGAAGAAGCCTTGCCCAGATCCCTGCGAAAAGAAGAAACCATGCCCAGATCCTTGCAAGAAAAAGAAACCATGTCCTGACCCTTGCGAAAAGAAGAAACCCTGTCCTGACCCTTGCGAAAAGAAGAAGCCCTGTCCTGATCCTTGCGAAAAGAAGAAACCCTGTCCTGACCCTTGCGAAAAGAAGAAACCATGCCCAGATCCATGCAAGAAAACGAAGGGCTGGTTTTTCTGAGTTCTGCATACAAAAAAATAGAAGCATATGTTCAATTAAAATTTAAAATACATATGTAATTCCGTCACTTTCAAAAATTAATAGTTAATATCTAAAATTAAAGAATTTAAGTTACATTTAAATGCTCAAAACAAGACTATATTTATTTATAACTTTGTGGCTTATGAAGATTAAGATATGTAACAGGTTGCAGAAAATAGTTTAAGTTTGTTCAAAATGAGAACTAGCATATTGTCTGAGGGAAATTTTAAAAACTTTAATGTTTTTAAAGGTAATAGCCCATAATCGGATGATTGATAAATTGTATATGGATATTTTACGCTTATTGGTTTCTAAGGTTTTAATTCTTAAAAGTATTTTTGTATTATATACATATACTGCTAAACATTTATTATTTAAGCATTTCTCAAACATAGTAGTGTCCATAAGAAAATTACAGAACAATCCGAATCACAGCAGCTTTTGAATTAACCTTAAACAAAATTTAGTTGTGCCTTTGACTCCCGGGTATTCACATTCTTATCCTGACAAAAATTTAAGTGTGATTTTCCTCATCTCAGTATAATTTTCTTGATTTTGGTCTAAATAAGTGCAACGATGATTTCGCTTAGGAACGTTGTCTTATTGAAGATAGGCGCAGGGCTGATGAGTCCTCGCCTCTTGTCCGGATCCGTAGATAAAGGCGATGCCAAGAAAGGAAAGGATGGAAAGAAAAAGAAGGAGAAGAACAAGGATTTCTGTGGAAAGGGTAAGTTGATGTCAATTCGACTTTGATCTTATACTTATTTTCCTTATTCATTCAAAAAAGTGGTTATACCCACCAAACCAAGCTGCAAAAATAAGCCGGGCGAAGGTAAATCCAAGAAGTAGGTTCCTAAAGCAAAAGCAAATTATTTCAAAATTTAATCAAAGATCAGTATGCCTTGGAAAAAACTCAAAATTGTTTCGAGTCGAAATTAAAATTTTCAGTTTCTTACACGTCGATCTGGTGAAAAGTTCACAAAGCAAAACACAAAATGTCGGGGGTTTATCTGCAGTGTCGCCGAACTTTGGTGATTCTTTGCCAACAACCGGCGGTGAAAAACGAGATGGGAATCTTCAGCAAGCTCCTCGACAAGTGCCGGTACTTCCGGAAGGATAATAAGCCTGAAGTCACCGAAAAAGAGGAATCAAAGAGGTCATAGGTGAGTGGATTGTTTTCAAGCTTTGATTTGAATTTCAGTACAGAATTTCACTACAATTTCCTATTAAATAAATACCTCAAAACAATACAATATAGAACATAGTACAGTCCTATTACCAATCACCCCCTTCCCTCTCTTCTTGACAGACCCAACCCTAGAAGCCAGAAACAACCCCGTTCCGAATCAGATCATATAATGACCAACAAACTACCATATTGTTGCCGGGGGCCCAACATGAATCGGCGTCCGTTTTACGGGCAGATCATAAAACGGAACGCGCACAGACATTATAAAGCCATAAAGCATCAACTAAAATCTGGCGAAAATAGCTCGAGAAGAAGACCAGGCAGGCGGCAGTGCACAGACCCCCAGACCCCGACAAGTGATATAACAGCATTTCCAGGGGCGGGGTTTACGATGTCTAACCCTCCTGGATATGGACGTGAAGACAGCCCAGATTGACCAGAGAAAAAAGTATCAAAATTACAAGCAAAAGCAAGTGAGAAATAGAAGCGGCCGTTTTTGGAAGAATTATGAGCAGTATTATGGCGATGTATTTGGTAGAAAAACTGCACTGTATCAGCTGACGGGTGATTAAGAGCTCCCACGTAGGAGACCAGCAGGGTGCGCTGCTAGGATCCTCCCGTCGCTTGAAGAACAGGCTGCCCATCACCGTGACTACGCAGAACAGCCAGCAGGGATTTATGGAATCTTAGCTGTCGTTGGACTCCTCCAATTGCGTTCCCCTGGGCCAATGGAGGGATAATTTCATAACCCGCAGGACGGCGTCCTCCCAGCGGATTAGACGGTACAAGATCAGGACCGGTCAATAAATAGGAAGCTGAACTCCGATACTACCACCTTGTGCGAGCTCTGTCCAGTTCCAGATGCACGACACCGACTCGGAACTTTGTACAACCAATAAATTCCGCATCCGAGAGTGGGTGGTGGGCACTACCAAATGCATTCTGGGTTCTTTCCATTTTAATGGCAATTCAATTGCATCGCTGCAGCGATTCTTGCTTCCTGCCACCAACCGATCTCCGTATTCTCTTCGGGGGCAGGTTGCAACCGTATGGCCATGTAAGATCTATATTTTTGGGTTTCCTCCTTCGGGCGATGTAAACAAACGGGGAGGAAAATGAATAAGGAACCCCCTTCCACCAGCGTCACACTTGTCGGCCCTAGGCAGCCAATATAGTTGAAATACTTTTTACCAGCTCGATTCTTTGGCTTTATTTTTACATTTTATACGTTGCCTTGGGGCGCGATTGATCGGAGATCGGTGTAATATATGTGGAACTCGTTCTTCAGACGATTTTTTGGGGTAATTATTACTTTATTGCAGAGCGTAAACAATTCGAAGCGGCTAATTTTAGTTGAAGAGATTATTCGGCCTGATTTTACGATTCTGCGGCCTCCTTTTGTTGGCGAATCGTTGGAATTTATTTGATTAATGGGGTTAGCTGGGGTCGGGGGTGTCTTTAAAGGTGGTTTGGCAAACGAATCTTTAGTAGATTGCTTTGTGATATATTTCTAGGCTCTGAAATTTAAAAAATAACTAGTAAAACTTACATATTATTTAGATGGTAACTAAAGCTATATCTATACACCCAATTATCCGCTCTCCCTTCCTGCACACCTCTTTACACCCATTATTCCCTCCCCCGATTTATTTTCTCTACTTGTCGGCCTCTTGACGGCTTTTGAAAAAGTGCCGAAAATCAATCGGATCACCCGACCCAAGGAACGACGATCGACGCCCCGAAGAATCCATCAGTACTCTTTAAACGTCTGCAACTTCACTTGCGGATGAGTGTTGTGTGTAAATGGGTGATTCGGGGGTATTATAGCCTGACTGTTCCACCTTTCATCGGGACGGCAAAAGTTTTCATCCAAAAACTGAATTTTCCGCCTTCCGAACTAACGAAGAAATTAATCTTTTTCAATCGTGAGTTTGCCTAGTGCCATCTAACACATGTGCCAAGCTCACTGCACAGAGAAAAATATATATTCTTCGTTAGATTTCAGTATTTATTTTTAAATAATCTAAAATAATATTTTAACTGATTAATATATTATGTATACTATTTATTTTGGTCTTAATAACCATTCAAATAACTAATAAAGGATTTTCGGAATTAAATATGAAGTTAAGCCTCTGTAATTAGCACAAATCTATGTAATTTGATTTAATAAATTAATTTTATTATACCTCAAAATTGTACCTATATTAATTCTTCATAGAATTTCTCTCTCTGCACCCATGTTCATGTGTGGGTGATTTAACGGTATATCTATTTCAAGGCCTTTTCCATCCTTGTAATTGGTCCTACTTCTTCTCCTTCTTCTAGCGGCTGCTTGCATGGCAGCTTGTTGTTTTTGCTTTCTGCTGCAGCTTCCTCCCATCTCATGTTTTCTGTGCGCACGCCGATTGAAGTTTTTGGATGAGATGCCGACGACTACGACGACGTTCGTCAAATTTGTTGGCATCAGCAAACAGTTCGGGATTCCAGCTACAGCAACAACGACAGCAGGCAACGAGGGCAATAACAATGCGGGCAGCATGCGCCTCATCGGCACACCACAAGTGCGAGGGAGACGGGCAGCGAGACCACCCAAAGCGGAGCACCCTTCCTCCTACTCCCACGACGCACACAGGCACACATGCACACACACACCGCTGGGAATAACCGCAGAAATCCATATTTCTCTAGCCTGCGTTTTTTACGATAAATTACAACACCAATGCAGCAGGGAGATGCAGAGAGATGCAGGGAGATGCAGGGAGCTGCAAGGAGGCGAAGCTATCATTCATTCATACAGCAGCGAGATCGCGATCCCGTTTCTCCTCCAAACTGCCGCACATTTCGTGTAAACATGTGTAAATCATGACCCGTGTGTTGATGGCCTCCACCTATGGGCGTGCGGGGGAGGGTGCAGCGAAACTTTTGCACTGCGACCCCCTTCGTCGTCATACCCTTCTTGTTCTTCCTGCCGCGTCTTTGGATCTTCCTTTTGTTTGGATAAATTAGCTGCGGATAGCCGTGCGCGCCCTCCAATCTAGAAATTATTCTTTTAATATCATCGAATCGGGAATACAGGCGATCTTCAATATTGGAGAACGTATTCCTTTATCGTTCCAAAATTAGTTATTCGTTTTATATAGGCAAGTTCCCCTGTAGAACCATCAAATGCAACTGCACACATTTGGAATCCAATTCAGAAATTCAAAATTGTGTTGTCCCAAAAAGGCAAATATTATTTATTCCAGGGCCCTGAGAACTTTTTCCTCCGGCTTGCGTGCACATTGAGAAGAGAAAGGCTGCGGCGCGGGAAAGGGGTGGACGCCGACCGCCTGCGTATACGAGAAACAACAACAACATATTTTCGGTAAGGTTTATTTATACTTAAAGCGTTATAACAACAAACAAAAAGCCAGCCGAAAGGGCAAGTTGATGAAAGTAATGAGATTGCGAACATAATGATCATGATGCTTGACCAGACAAAAAACCAATAAGCTAAAAGACCATGTTCATAATATTTATTTAAAAGAGTTTCAGAAGATCATATGATAAATAATAAGTGATTTAAGAAATCGCGTACTTTACATTAGTTTTACATTTACATTAAGCAGTGAATCAAAAATAAAATAAATTAATTTGAAACCATTTTAAATTTACCGCTAAATAAACGAATCATAAATCGAGTTGTCAGTTCTACGTAAATTTGCGATGACGTCAAAATTGAAGATTTAGCATGGTTTCCAACCCTTTGATCAATTTCTCCCACCTTTTATATGAAAGTGTATACCAGTTTTTTAAATAGCATATAACAGCCCTTGCGACTCTACATTTTTTCTTTTAATAAAGTATTTTTGGGTATATATGGAAAAATGAAATGCTATAAAAGAATCTTCTAAGAGCAGACGCAGTTTTTGATCACTTCACGTTGTTTTATTACGTTTTTGGCCAACGCAGTGTGACCAGCTGCCGTGAAGAGCCAAATCCGCTTTTTCCGACGAATCTTCGGCATTTTAATTGTATTAATTCTAAAGTCCCACCTGGCCAGTCTAAACGATCAAATGATTCACAAAGTAAAAATCGGCGGATAAGCGGAATTAGCGACAAAAGATTTAAAATAAAAGCTATTAAATAAATAAGCGGTTAATTTGTGACGAAACTGCGATTTATTCGAGCAACTGTGAATATAGGAGCGGCTGCAACGCCTGTTTGTGTGCGTGCCTGTGCGCATGTGTGGTGAACTCGTGTGATCGGTGGAGAGGGGAAATAAAACGATACGAAAAAAGAAGCGTACAGCCGACGACGCGCAGACGCATCTGGAAAATTGCCGAAAAGTGCGGAAACGCGAGTGAAAAGTGCGGAAGTCGCCGGAAAAGCGAGTGCCTGTTGCCAAGCTCCAGCGGATTGGAAATTGAAAAGCGATAAAGACAAGCAGCGAATATGGGTTGTGCCGTGAGTACAGCACGCGATAAAGAGGCCATCGAACGCTCCAAGAACATCGATCGGGCGCTGCGGGCGGAGGGCGAGCGAGCTGCCTCGGAGGTGAAACTGCTGCTCTTGGGTGCGTCTTTACTCTTTTTACTTCCTCCTACTCCCCCTCCGTTATTCTCCTTTTACTTTTAACATTACCTCTTCAATCCCGTATTCTTTGCGAAATTCGCTTGGCTGACCTCGTTTTTTTGTTCGCCAGGGCGGGGTGGATTTCGGTTAGGTTCGGTTTTTTCGACGACTGTGGTGAGTTTGTCGCAGGATTTTTGCCGGCAATCCCCTAGGGAAAACCCCCTCCTTCCAGCGCCTGGGAAACAACAGTTAGGTCTGTTGAAGTCGTACAGTGGTACTTGCCTAAAAAGAAACTTTGGTGTTTACTGCAAAAAAGTAATGAGTCTCAAATAAGGCACATTCTCATACGAACAACTTGTCAAGATTTTAGATTTAAATGGAGTTTTGCCCCTAAAATAATTCACTAAAATTTTAAGGAACCCCTATAAGACTCATAGTTTATGTGAAAAGTGTGAAATTTATTATTTTTGCATTTTAGCTACTTAGTTACTTAGCTTAGCTACTGCAAAAAAATCTCCCACAAAAAATTATTAAACAATTTAATCAAACAAATTTATATTTTCACATATTTTATATTCTTAAATATATTTCAGACATCTCAGTATTATTTTTATAGGGTTCTCTTAATTTTAAGACATTTTTTATAAGACTGTTTTCAATTTAAGAAACCCCAGAAACAAGTCCAACCTCTATTAAAATTAAAATCTCTGTAAATTAATTTTTAAAGTGAGTTTCGACTTAAGCAAGATCCAACTATTTGGTCGAGTGCGCATTATGCAATGTCTGTGTCCAATAATTCGTTGGCGATAAGGGAATTGAACGTAAATTGAAACCAAATGTCTTGGGTCTCTGTTCTCCGTTCTCGATTCTGGTCTTCTGGCACGCACTGTTCAGATCTTTTGGATTGGATCGTCTCGCCGCCAACAACAAGTGGGGCGCCTCATGTTTGTGGCGCTTTGATACGAGACTGGCTCGGTGGAGCTGATATCGATGGTGGCTCTAGCTCTGGTTGCAGTGGTTTCTTCTTACGGGTGGAGAGGGAAAAACCCATTGAAGCGTCGAGGCGCCATCATATCGCATTGGTGACCCGACCTCTGCGGCAAAGGCAGCGAAACGAAATGAAATGCCGCGGCGCGACCTAACCTTCTGCAATTAAATTTTCCACACACCTATGTAGATAGCCATATCTGCTATATAGACGGACAGACAGACACACACGATATGGTGTACTTTTCATTTTCATTGCCATTCATTTTCGAAAACAATGCAGTTGAGGCTTTTCTCCAGCTTTTTCTGCGATATTGTGTTGCACCGCTGCTGATTTGCTAATGAAGCGACCCGCGATGACTAAGGCATCACCCAGAGGCAGGAGAAATGGTACAGTGAGCATTGGTTAATAAGAACACCTGGTTAAAGTATCACTTTTCTTTGAGATTTTACTATAAATTTTACTTTTAATAGCAAATAAGGCACATATTTTGTAGTTTTTCTGATGGTATTTTTCAAATTTTATTGCCAAAACAAATTTGTTTAGCTGTTTTGCCCAGGGAACAAAAGGTAGAACCGCAATTAGATATACCCCACTTCCTTATTGCCCTGTTAAGGCTAACTCTGTCTAAAAATTTAATAAAAACTAACTTCTAAAATAACACTCTTAAATAAGAAACTGATTCTTAATATCCAGAGACATAAAGAAGTCACTGGAAACCGGTTTTAAAAATGCCAGAAGAGATGCATTGAAAAGGTCTAGAACTAAGAGTTTTTCTAGTTTTCATCCCCTGCATTGTTTACTTTCTTTTATTCACTCTTATCCCGGTTGTTTTTCCAGCTGAAAAGAAGCCATGTTGGCCAGTGTAAGTTGATGCAGGTTGGCGGCGGAGGCCAGAAAACACCTTGCACTAGTTGCATTTCAGGCTAACATTTTTCCGCTGCCGCAGCACTTGGTTTAATTGTTGATACTGTTTGGGTGTGTGTGTGCGTGTTTGCACTTCTGTTATTTTATAACGAAAACTGCTCTCTGATCTCGGCGGTATTTGTTGTTTTCTTCTGCTGCTGTCGCTGCGCTTGCGCTCTCTTTTTCTCTCTGTATCTCTTTGGCGCTGGCTCTCCCACTCCCAAAGCTGAGTAATTGGCCACTCGTTGTTGTTGCCGTTGTTAATGTTGTTATTGTTGCTTTGTTATTTGTTCGCTGACATTTCAAGTGGGGTGAACGATATTAGCGCAAATAAATGGCCCCGCCACCAAATGCAGCTGCTATTGCGACACGCTAAAAAAAGGGGATTTACTAAAATTAATTTATCAGACATATTTTTTAAAAGAATATTTATCGGATTTTCATTAAACTTTAACTACAAAAACATCATAATTTCCTTGATCCCCATTTTGAAATCATCTCTTGTCAGTCTGCTTAATTTATCTGCAGTTTTTAAGTATTGCATAGATTTATGCCACTTTTTAATATCCCCAGAAAATACATTATTTCTCTCCGTGCCCCGACAGCGACTACTTCTCAAATTGGATTCGGAATTGACAGCCCCCAACGTTGCTGGCTGGGCTTATTGTGTAGATTTAATAAAAAGCTCCTCCGCTGACACTCAATTTATATTACACTCGCCCTTCCCTGGTCCCTGGTCCCTGGCCTCTCTCTTTTCCCTTTCTGCACACGCCATTCAATTGAAAAACTACAACTTTCAGTTGAATTTCTTTTTTCCACTCCTCAAGTCTACACCCCGATAACATTTCGTCGTGTTCAAGGGAAAGAATGCGAATTAATGTTATTTTTTTGGTTTAACGATATTTGCATCGAGAGAGTGAGAGAGGAAAGAATACTTAAGCCGAATTTGGGGCATGAGTAAGCTTCTCGTCGTATATCTGTAAAGAAAAGTAATATACTATATAAACAAAACAAATGTCATGCTTCGGGCGCACCAATATCAAAATCGAAGCACCACCAGACCGTCAACACAGCGACTTAATCTACAAAAAATATATATTTTCGTTAAGAATTCCCATACAAACGGACACACACTCGCACGCTCACAAGCCCTGAGAGTATCATTTCGCTTATCAAAATTATTGCTAAACGACCTTATACGTCAATTTCAGACCATATAAAAAGTTAAATAATTGCTGGAACTGCAATAATTTATATAAGAAAGTGGGGGGAAAATGGGTGATAAGTAGGATTTTGCGTGAAAGTCATCATTGGGTTCATCATTGGACGAGGGCGGGGGTTTCCGCTTTACGGCCCTATTTCATCCGATTTAATTGTTTACTTTTTTAGTGGGTCCGCACAATTTCACACTCGGCGCCGCTGATTAACACATTTCCCACTTCGATAGCTGACTTCCAGGCGCCATTTAACACGATTACTCATGGCGCAAACACTTTCCTCAATGCGAAAGAGTATACGATTCTCCTCTCGCTGTCTTCGGCTATTGTTTCAGTATTGGGGCTTTGACTGGGGCCTTAGTCACCGCTTCTAATGATGATTCTACACAGACTTCAATCAACACCCCGGCCAATTACTGGCCTGCACTGCGTTGCACACGCCCGGAAAGTCCCCACCCCTGAGGGTAATACAGTAGAAACTGGTTATATTAGATGTTTTTAAGCTTTCGATGTTTTTCTAAATTTTTTAAGCTTACATAAACCTAGATAAGAACCATTGTTTTCTAAGAATATACATTTACAATACCTCTACCGTTTTATAATGCCCAATAAATATAAATTGCGATCCCTTAGGCTCGCTTATTGGTCTTGGGAAGAATACCATTGCCTGAAGAGACCTCACTTTCTGCGAGTCCAGACCCCCAGAGCTTCTTCGCTCTTCGCGCGATATCCACTGCATAATGATGTTAATTATAATACCGTTTGGGCAAGGGGCACGATCAACACGATCGCGATGATAATGGGCTTGTAAGCGCGGCTTAAGATCTCTTTGTGTGCGTACCGCCGTTGTTCTAGCCCTCTCTGACTGCCCCTCTCGCTGTCTTTCTCCCTTGTTATGGCACACAGCTAACGGTGCATTGATAAATGAATACCCAGACACACTCACACACACGTGGACGCATTCAATTTGTTGCTATTATTATTATTATTAAATTGACCTTTTTTCTGCCGTTTATTTGTGGATTTCGTTGTTAGTTTTTTTCCATACGGTGGCAGTGGCAGTGGCAGTTTTGAACGTCGCCTAATGTCCACATTCGTATTCAGATCTGTCATTTCCATCATTATGTGACGACGACGACCGTGTTTTTCAGCCATTATCTTTGCCTCTGTTTCTCGCTTTACGACATTTAGTTTATGGCAAAATTAGTACGCATTGTAAAGATTTGGCTAAAATTAAAAATAACTATTTTGGTTTTGTTTACCAAAATATGATTATAATAATGATGAAATTTGTAGTAATGCAAAAGAAAGTAAAGTAATAGATTTTATAAATGTACATATATTAATTTTAAATGAAAGATTATAAAATGTTTCAATTTAATTTACAAAAAATTTGAATTTTTTGTTTTACCAAGAATATTAATTAAATTAAAAATTCCTTGAATAAACTCAAATACTGAAAACATTGTATTTCTCTTAACTGAAAGACAATATTAAACAGAATAATTAAAATGGTTCTTGATAATATATTTAAATATATTAAAATTCAAGAGAATGTGATAGACCGATGTCAGTCCTAGTGGACTGGTAATACTAAGCCCTATCGTATTGGAAAATAGTCCGCCCCAAGGGAGCTTTAAAATGTATATGATTTACTTCCAAAAAACCTAAAAACAATCATGGCTTTAGTGCAAGTACCATCAAGCCCTGAAAGAAGAGAAAAAAGTGAAAGTAATGCTGTTTTAGTAGAGCTCTAGCAATTACCTAATCATCCGGGGACTGCGACTGAGTTTGGCTCTGGGAATGGACCCAACTGCAGTAAAAAGGCAGCTTAATGCGCCATTGTTGCAATATCCCCCAACAAAACTCCGTATAACGCTTGATAACTGAAATTAAGCTTAGACCGGTAGCTGTAGCTCAGCGACAAGAGTTGCCAATTTTTTATTTGTTTTTTTTTTCTGCCATTTTTTCCTCTATTATATTGCTGAGCTGTCTTCATCGAAAAGGGAAACTGGTAAACACGTAATGTGATTATGTTTTTATCATTCGAAACAGAAATTAAACTCGTGTGGTGGTCAGCCAGACAGACGGTTGTGTTTGTTTATTAAAGCCCGCCGCGGTCAGGTCTCATTTTACAATTGAAAGTTTTAAAGCATACAAATATTATTGAGTCGACTTTAGTTGCCCCGGGGTTTTGATAGCCGTTGAGAATCGCCGAGAGCCGGCCGCCGGGGAGGTTCAATGAACTTGAGGGCTTGGCGATTATAATTTAAAAAGGCATTGGAACTCAGTCCATGGCAACAAAAATGCAGCAAGAATGCTGAAGTGTACGAAAAAAGCCAATATCAACTTGGTATTAATATGCTATAAGTAATAGTGACCCCTATTTGGTATTACGTTTTCATCTTTTCCTTTACATTGCCCATAGATGTTTCTTACTCATTCTCAAGATTCATTCACTCCAACATGACCAGCGCAATTAAGCGTAAACCGGCAGCTTTTTGGCCTCTTGATCTCGCCAATTGAGTAACTTTTCTGGCATCGTTCAGTTCATTCATAAATTCCTCCTCTCGTTCCCCAGCTTCAAATAATCTCCAGCCCCTTTCCATTCCATTCCTACGGCCGTACACTCATCGATTCATTCAGCTTTTGTGCTCAGAACGTGGTATTTCGATTACTTATGGACAGGTCACGCCCACCGGGGAGAAGCATTTTGCATGAATGAGCTCACACCCCTTCTGTGGAAGCAAAGAGAATGTGTTTCAGCTTCCTTTCTTAACTCTTTGTATTATTTATAATTTAAATTTGATATTCCTTTCGAATTCGATTATATTCCGTTAAATCCCATCTAGAACAGAGCCTCAGATCGAAGTTAAAAATATAATGCAACCTCTGGTATCACAAGCTTTCATTGGTCACATTCAGGGTCTGTTTCCATTTAAAAACTATATCATGGTTCATGGGGAAGTATTTGCTATTTAAAAATATGTATCATGCAAGTCATTAATGACTCGCAAACTAAATCGCAGTCAAGGCCAAGCTTTGATTACCTTTTAAAGTTAAACCTCTTTAGGAAATACAGAACTCCTAATCTATTTCCTTAAATTCTATTTCTGCTTAAAATAATTTTAAACATAAATATTTCAATGCCTTCTCATTTTACTAATACTGCTACTTAAATGTTATATTCCTTAGGAGCCGGCGAATCGGGCAAATCGACGATAGTGAAGCAGATGAAGATCATCCACGAGACTGGCTACTCGCAGGAGGAGTGCGAGGAGTACCGTCGCGTGGTATACAGCAACACGGTGCAAAGCCTGATGGTAATCATCCGGGCCATGGGCCGTCTAAAGATCGAGTTTGCCGATCCTGGCAGAACGGACATTGCCCGCCAGTTCTTCACACATGCCTCTGCCGCCGACGAGGGAATCCTGCTGCCAGAGATTGTTCTGCTGATGAAGAAACTTTGGGCAGATGGCGGTGTACAGCAGAGTTTCGCCCGTTCTCGCGAATATCAGCTAAACGACTCGGCGGGCTACTACCTCAACTCGCTGGACCGCATCGCGCAGCCGAACTACATACCCACCCAGCAGGATGTGCTCAGGACCCGGGTCAAGACCACTGGCATTATCGAGACGCACTTCTCCTGCAAGCAGCTGCACTTCAAGTGAGTTGGCATTACTCTCGTTACTACTATCTCGATGTGATTCTAATGGATTAACTCTTCTTACAGACTCTTTGACGTGGGCGGCCAGAGATCGGAGCGCAAGAAGTGGATCCATTGCTTTGAGGGAGTCACAGCCATCATCTTTTGCGTAGCGCTATCTGGTAGGTTTTACTTACTAGCTATTAGCCTCTTTATATAAAAAGTATTTATAATTGTCTTATCTTCCTATTTTTAAGGCTACGACTTGGTGTTGGCCGAAGATGAGGAGATGAATCGCATGATCGAGTCCCTGAAGCTGTTCGATTCCATCTGCAACTCCAAGTGGTTTGTGGAAACCTCCATAATACTTTTCCTCAACAAGAAGGATCTGTTTGAGGAGAAGATCAAGCGATCTCCCCTGACGATATGCTTCCCAGAATACACAGGTAAGAAGCCAGGAAATGGAATCAAAACGAAATGGAAACTGAATCAAAACCCATTTTTCACAGGTACCAACACCTTCGAGGAGGCGGCCAACTACATTCGCATGAAGTTTGAAAATCTCAACAAGCGGAAAGACCAAAAGGAGATCTACACGCACCTCACCTGCGCCACGGACACGAATAACGTCAAGTTCGTTTTCGATGCCGTCACCGATGTGATCATCAAGAACAATCTGAAACAAATTGGCTTATTCTAAGGGGGCGGCAAGCGATCATCATTATTTAGCTTGCGTCGTATGTAGTATTAAAGGAAAACGCGCATCTACACATTTCCATTACACGCTAAGAAAGGAACTCGATACATTTACGCTCTATATATACGTAACTGTATGCTCCATATATACATATATGTTTTAAAATGTTTTACATGCTTGACACACTTATGTTTAATAACCGATTTGGTTGCCAGTAGTCGCGGAACAAATTAACCAACTGCAATTAGGTTAACCGTGTACGTTAAAATTGCACACCCCCGTAAGTTAACTAATTTAAAATATAAAACTGTAGCCTCTAACAAGTGTAAATGTAACGCAAAGGACAGCCGATGGGTTTCTGTATATCCTAATAACCACCACCCTGAGCTCGATCGGTTTTCTTTTGGAATTTAGTTAAGAGTTTTCGCTATCTAATGGCGCGGCCGAAAAGGGGCCATCATTCGTTGTGGCTTGATATCCCATCGTGCAAAGCAGCCCCTTTTCGACCATGCCATTTGTCCGGCGTTTTGCAGCCCTGGCGCTGTCACGCATTTTATTTTTTTGCCAAGATCTAGACAGCGTTGAAATAATGTAAACTTAGGCCTGGAGTTGTATGCGATCGCTTATAAGCCTTAAATGTAACTAGTAAACTTACTAATATGTTTAGTAATAGCATAAATAAAAAGACAATTTATAAATCAAAACAAAGTTGAACACGATTTTCCTGCCAATGGTGCCATACTGGGTTCAAAGGGTCAAGGTTGCCATATCTTCCGAAGTCGGCTTATTTTTACAGCTTCCTTGCTTGTTTATGCTTCGCAAAACCATTTTTTGCCTTGAGTGCTTAGTAAAAAGTATACTTCTATCTAAAGTTAGTTAATTGCGTTCAGAAAGCTTTACAATTTAAAAGATATTCAAATCTTGTGAAGCACAGATTCAGCTGAAATTACTGCACCAAAAATCGTATGGTACCAATACCTTTTTTTGGCTTTTTTGTAACCCTAAGACCGGTATTCCATTCCCTTTGAAGAAACGACAACTCTGGCTATCAGGCAAGCGAAGTTGGCCTTTTCATTGTCGGCTTGTCAACGTTGTCGACGAGCCATTTGGAAAAAATTTGTGGAAATTCTGCATTCGTCGAAAAAAAAATTGTGTACAATGATTCGTGCAACGCTGTTTGCCAGAAACCAATTCAAATGTAATCCATTTGTGGCGGGATACCCAGTCCACTTCTGGGGTAAGTAGAGCGCACGTGGTGGAGTCTTGGGCCTTAAATCTGATAAATGAAATCATTCTTCGTTTCTTGAAGATGGCTCGTCCACTTTAAAGCTGCTGAAGGGTAACAAGGCGGTAGTGGTGTTGAATCCCTATCGCCTGTACTCTGCGGGCGGATCAGGTGGTACCAAGCCGGCCGGTTTCATGGCTGCTGGGCCGATTGGCATGGATGATCACAGTCACTCGCCGAAGGGCAAGGCCACATCGGAGGTGCGTGCCCCACCGATGACTATTGTGGGCAAGCTGGGGAAGATCGAGCCCCTGGAGGCCTCCGAGAACTGCAAGCGCGAAGATCCCTGTGTTTCGGAGAAGGTGGTGTCTTCATCGGAGAAGCAAGAAAAGAAGACCGAACCCCAGGATAAGGCCAAGGAGGCCCAGGAAGCGGCCGCCAAGAAGTTGCAGGACATCGTGGCCAATCTGCCCAGCAAGCAGCAGACGGAAAAGTACTTCTTTCGCGTGGTGGCCTTCGTTTACGACCTGACCTACCTTACTGGCACCTGGGTGTTGCACTTCATCGATCAGAATATCGTTCGGAACGAAAAGGTGCAGCATTACTGGAAGCGATTCCACGAGAAAATGGATCAGGCCAAGAAGGATTGACACCCAGCGGAGTGTATTTAATGTACGAACGCATGCAAAACTAAATAAAAATAAAGAAAAAAGCTGACGAATTGGAAATTTCCGGTGTGTCTGCACTTTCTGCTGCCCGCCTCGGGTTTCAGTTGGGGATGGAGGTGTAGCCTTCCAGCAGCTTGGCCAGATATTTGAGGATCTTGTTACGGGCGGCCACCAGCTGGGGCGGATCGGTTTTTACCGGCTCGTACATGTTGGCACAGTGAGCAGTCCCTGAAAGGGAGAACAAATATTTAGAGCAGGTTTGGTATTTATTTAAGGCGGAGCGTTTACCTTCTATGTAAATCGTTGGAGTAGCAGTATCCGTGGACTTGACCAGTCCCAGAGCATGCCAGGGATCAATGGAGCCGTGCACATACAGCACATTGGTCGTCTGCGGGTGTAGGGCTCCATAATGCTTGTTGGTCTGCGACACAACCTGCTGAAGGTACTTGGCATCCATGTTGTCGGAGAACACGTCCATGCACTGGCGAATGAAGAAGTCCACCCCAAACCGGCCACCAAAGATATCACTCTTTTCCTCCGACGTCTGATAGAAGCCGAACTCGCTGCAGGTCTGATAGGTCCACTGGCGCATTCCCTTGGCAGTCTCCGAGTCCCAGGACACGTTCTTCATATCCGCCACCATTTTCACATACTTGTAGTCAAGACATGTGGTATTCGATTCCTTCAGCAACATGGTGTTCACCAGTCCCAGACGAGTCACAGGCGGACCAGCGGTGGTGTTTAGCATCACATCGCAGATCTAAGGGGAATATAATTATTTAATTGTAATATTAGAGGAATATATGCTTAACAGAGCAGCTTACGTCGTCTATGGTTATGGTGGCATGTGGACTGTTGTCCTTGTTATACTGAACAACGCCTGCAAAGTTGCCTGCCAGATTCTCAAAGAAACTGGCTATGTCCAGTTGGTTATCAATTGAGTCCTTGATGGGAGTGCAAGTTCTAGAATAAAGAAGGTTGATAAGTGGTTTATATTAAGGAATTCTTCTATATAATCAATAATACAGTCAGCTTATCATTTATGTAAAGTTTCTAAAAAAAACTACGGCTAACTGATATCCATAAATATAAGAAATATGCAAGTTACTCAATAATCAATCTGCCGATTCCAAGAACTTCTATACATATACCTCTGGAACTCCCCCAATGAGCACTCACTTGAACTTCTCGTCCAGACTGCGCTGTCCGATAAAGTGCCTCATCAGGATCTCCACTTGGGCAAAGCTGCGCGCCACCGCCTCCACGCACTCCGGCTTGTAGGCGGCCAGCGAGGCCTTCACAACCTGGAAGTACTCCTTGAAGTCCACCTCGGCCAGCAGGGGTCCACTGGAGCTGATGGATCCGTAGATAAGGTGCGGGTACTTCTCCCTAGCCCAAGCAGCCAGCGAACCCGGATAGGAGCCACCGAAGGCGATCCACTTCTGGCCGTCGGCCAGATTGAACTTTGCCTTCATGGCAACCACAAAGCTGGCCAGATCCTCCAGCGCCTGTTCGGAGCTCAGATAGGCCAGATTGGCGGTAGACAGGTCCTCGGTGGGATGGCTCTTGCCGTAGAAGCGGTGCTCCAGCTGCAGACACAGAGCTCCGAAGTGCTCGGCGTAGTGCACCCAGGCGCCCTCCCGCATCCACTTGGCGGAGGCCTCGCCCTCGCCGCCAATCATCAGGAAAATGGGAGCGGAGGTGTCGTTCCTATAGTGGTCGGCGTTCACAAAGTATCGCTGCTGCCAGGTCCGCGCGTCCTGGCGATTGAAGTGATCCAAACGCTGCTCGAACCACAGGTCCTCGGCTGGCAGGGAGCGCTGGAGCGTGGCCGTCTGGCTGGGATCACCAAGGAAGCCAGAACCTAGGCGGCCTCGCCGGAATCTCACGCTGTGAGCGGGCATTATCAGCCCCAGGAGGAGCAGGGTTAGTCCCAGGGGTCGCAAAACGCCCCCAATAGAAGGCATTGTATTTGTTTCCTTTGTTTGCTTCGGTCAAGTGGAATTATTATTGAGTTATTTGAGTTGCTTGATTAGCTCGCACGCCGTTCGCCTTTCGCCGCTCAACTGTAAATAGCGATCGAAGAAGAGTGGTGTGAGCTATATATATAGGCACCGTTATATATGTCGTCGTACTTACCCCGATAATTCAGTTCTCTTCGTTTCCTCTTTAACGCCGGCAAAGGAAAATCGCGATAATTGCAAAACCTAAGCAGAATGTAAACACCGCGTTGCCAACTCCCGCTGGAAACAGCTGGTTGTGCTAGAGCGAGACAGCTAGCTGAGCCTTTAAGTTTAAACTGTTGTTTTTGTCCGTTACTATTTGAGTCCCAAGTTCAGGTCTGTTGGCAACCGGCAACCAAGCAACGTTGGAAAAGTCTTGTTTTCAAACCGAAAACAAGCCGGCCTCGTAGAAGTTTCAAAACATAAAAAAAGAATCGACACAACATCATAAGTTACATTCGGAATAAGATATATATTTTAATAAAATAATCCCAGCAAAAATGGCCAATGACCAGGAGGCCTGCCGGCAGCTACTGCCACGCGCCATCTTCGGAATCAACGGAAAGGTGGACAATGGAGTGCGCCAGCACCCGGTCACCGAATCCATTATCTTTGCGCTGGGTAACAAGATCGGAATCGCCGACTACAATAAGAACACCCAGGAGTTTGTGGCGGGGCACACGAATACCATATCGTGTCTGGATGTGAGCAAGAGCGGCAAGTACATGGCCTCGGGCCAGATCAACCACATGGGATTCCGGGGCTACGTGATCGTCTGGGACTACGCCCAGCGCAAGGAGATTGCGCGTCACGATCTGCACAAGGTCTCCGTGCAGGCCATATGCTTCACAGCCGAGGACCGTTGTGTGGTGTCCATTGGCGGGGTGGATGATGGAACCGTCATTGTGTTCGACATGGAGGCATTGTGGGTTACTTCATAGTCACATAGTAAAAAGGTCTAAACTAATAGGTAATCCTCCAACCCGCAGCTCTCCGATCTGCCAGACCCCGGCATCTCGGGCCATTTCCGGTCATGCCTTGAGTGTGCGGCCACTGCACAATAATCCGTACTTCTTTTTGACCTCCGGAGATCGGCATCTGCGCATGTGGAGCATCCTGCGCGATCAGAAGAAGCTGTACGTCCAGGACGTCCTGATGGCCAGCAAGTCTCGGGTCTTCTACTGCGGCCGCATCAATAAGACGGATGAGTTCGCTTATCTGGGCACTGGGACCGGTGATATCGTGAAGATCGCACTCAACTGCTGCGATCGCGATCACGTGAGCAAGCAAGGATCCGCCAGCTGCATCCTGGGTGCCTTCGGCACCCACAATCCTCGAAAGCCAGTGGGCCGGGACTGCGATCGTTACGTTAACGGAGTTCGCGCCTTGTACATCCTGGAAGGAGGACGCCTGCTGATTGGAGGTGGCAATGGCGATATTGAATTGGTGGAGGAGCGTACCGATGTGCCGCTGATCAGTTTCCGGGACTACCCGGGACCCACCTGGCCTTATCTGCGCACCCTGAGGAAGACCCATGTCAACGGGAGGATTTCGTCGTTTGTTCGCTCCAAGCCGGAGCTCTTTTACATTTGTACCGACACCAATGAGATCTACGGACTGAATATCAAGACCTGGAAACTGAAACTACTCCGAACCTGCCACACGAAGTCCGTTTACTGCATCACCTTCCCCAAGTGAGTTTTTAATTGGGCCTTAGACCAGTTACAATCATGCCTTTTCCATCTTCCAGAAACTACTCGGCCGTTTTTGCCACCTCGGGCAAGGAGTGCATTCGCATTTGGTCCTCCGGACGCAAGCAGGAGCTGCTGCGCATCATGGTCCACAACTTTAACTGCGCCGCCGCTCGTTTCACCCACGACGGCACCAGCATCGTCTCCGTCTGGAATGATGGAATCATTCGGGCCTTTACTCCGATCACCGGAAGACTCATCTATGCCATTCCGAATGCTCACAATAAGGGTAAATATCTTATTCATCTAATAAGTTTATTTAAACTGACCTCCTACTCCATCCAAGGCTGCAGTGCTTTGGCCGTAGCCTCCACTGGTCGCTTAATCGTCACGGGAGGCATTGAGGGACAAGTTAGGGTCTGGAAGATTGATCCGTATCGTCAGGACCTCTTGGGCGTGCTGAAGGATCACTCGGGGCCCATAACGTCGCTGGATATTAATTACTTGGACACGGAGGTTATCTCCGCTTGCACCGATGGCTCCTGTGTGATCTGGGATATCAAGTAGGATGGGAATTATATATTTTATATTACAACTTAATGCTTAATCCCGATCCCTGGCAGGCGCATGACTCGCAAGCAGGTGGTGACTTCCAACACTCAGTTCATGTCCGCCTCGTATTTCCCCACTGGCGTCCAGGTCATCACCTGCGGCTCGGACGGCCGCATCATCTACTGGAGTGTGTACAATGGAGCCCTCATCCGGGAACTGACTGCCTCCAAGAAGTCGTCCGTGAATTGCTTGGCCATTAACGAGACCGGCGACTACTTCATCAGTGTGGGCAGCGATCTGCAGGTGAAGCTTTGGGATTACAACAGCGGTGCCGTGGTGGGATTGGGTTCCGAGCACGCCTCCTCGGTGATCAGTTGTGCCTACAGTCCCTGTATGACCATGTTCGTTACCGGGAGCACAGACGGATCACTGATCATCTGGGATGTTCCGCGTGACTTCTGGGGCAGACCCAATCCACCGGACGCGCCCAGGTACTCGCAGCCCAAGACCTCATCCAAGACCAAGCTGAGCGAGGTTCCTGCTCGCGTGAATTCCGGCACGAACCTGAAGCCCGTGAAGGGCGAGAACATTGACGGACTGCTGAAGGCCACTGCCAAGGACGATCTCTGCTGCGTGGAGTGTCCGCCGTGCGCCAAGAAGGAGGCCAAGTCCGTTGACCCGTATGCCGAGTGCGGAATCGTCCCGGATGTGAGGAAGTGCTGAGCCTTAATTGTTTAAGTTATATTTATGATGTCCTGAAATAAAAACAGAACAGAAACATTAACTTTGTATACTTGGGAATGCCTTCGCCTAAGAACCTTCGCCTAAGAATAAGCTCCTGTTAAGGGGGGAAATATGTACATGCAAATGATTTTTATTTTTTAAATAATTTTTAAGAGTTATTATTGATTTATATAATAAAAATTAAAAAATAACATTTATTTTTTGACTTTTATAATAAAACTTATAATAATTACGGTCCCTGATATCTATGCTGACTTACAAGTAAAAAGATTACATTCGAATGTTAATCAAAAAGTGCAGTGAAGAAGACTTCAGACATTATACTTCCGTGTGACTTTGGATGTGTCGCTGAAGATTACTTTTCTGGGCAAACGACTTCGAGCAGTAGCAACACTTGTGCGGTCGCTCTCCTGTGTGAGTTAGGATGTGTTTCTGAAGACCACTTTTATGCCGAAAAGACTTTGAGCAGAGGGAACACTGATGGTGTCGGTCTCCTGTATGAATTAGGATGTGTTTCTGAAGGTTAAATTTCTGGGCAAAGGACTTCGTGCAGTAGGAACACTTGTGCGGTCGCTCTCCTGTGTGAGTTAGGACGTGTGACCGAAGGTTACTGTTCTGGGAAAACGTCTTCAAGCATTGGGAACACTGATAAGGTCGCTCTCCCGTATGAGTCAGGATGTGTTTCACAAGACTACTTTTCCGGGAAAATGTCTTCGAGCAGTGGGAACACATATGGGATCGCTCTCCTGTATGAGTCAGAATGTGTGACAGAAGACTACTTTTCCGGGTAAATGTCTTTGAGCAGTGGGAACACATATGGGGTCGCTCTCCCGTGTGAGTCCGGATGTGTTTTTGAAGATTGCTTCTCTCGGAAAACGTCTGTGGGCAGTGGGAACACTGATGTGGTCGCTCTCCCGTATGAGTTAGAATGTGTGACAGAAGATTAATTTTCTGGGAAAACGTCTTTGAGCAGTGGGAACACTTATGGGGTCGCTCTCCCGTGTGAGTCAGGATGTGTTTTTGAAGAGTACTCCTCTCGGAAAACGTCTTTAAGCAGTGGGAACACTTGTGCGGTCGCTCTCCCGTGTGAGTCCGGATGTGTGACTTAAGACTACTTTTCTGGGAAAATGTCTTCGCGCAGTGGGAACACTTATAGGGTCGCTCTCCCGTGTGAGTTAGGATGTGGTTCCGAAGAATCCATTTTTGAGAAAACGACCTTGAGCAGTGGGAACACTTGTGCGGTCGCTCTCCCGTGTGAATCCGGATGTGTGCCATAAGACTACCTTTCTGGGAAAATGTCTTCGAGCAGTGGGAACACTTATGGGGTCGCTCTCTCGTATGAGTTAGACTGTGTGACAGAAGACAACTCTTATAGGAAAAAGACTTTGAGCAATGGGAACACTTGTGCGGACGCTCGTCCGTGGAAGTTCGGATTTGCTTGATCAGAGAACTTTTCCCGGAAAACGACGTTGAGCAGTGCTTGCCATTGGTGGACCTATCGCTATCCTTGTACAAATTGAGGAAGAACTGGTGGCTTATTTCTAAGGATTGTTGTATCTCAAAGGCGTTTTGTCCATCTTTCAGACAAGTCGGGCAGATGTTTTTGGAATAAGAATCCTCTTTAGAAATCTCATTTCGCGTGCATTTTGCAATCATATCGGCTATGGAGATCTTTAAACCAGGAGCGTCGTCGAATATATTGATCATGACTGGTGAGGTTCCCAGGCAAGCGCGACAGATTAGCCTAAAATTAAATAATTTGTTTAATCCAGAATCCAGAATGTATTTTCAAACAAGAGTTAGACACTTACACTTTCATGGTTTTGATTCCTACGGCGTTTTTGATATTTATAAAACTCTTGCTTTAGCTGCTGTACAGTTGGAAGTCCGCCGGGAATAATGTTTCCATCGAGGAGTTAATACAGATCACCATTATCCAAAGGTTTAATATTTCTAATTTAATTGTTTATGTTTAAAGAAAGAGACGGAAGTCCAGTGTTGCCAGATGAAAATTTAGCTTTCCCCCTAAAAAATCTCAAGGAGTCGATATTTCCCCCTAAAAAATCCAGTCTTCCCCCTAAATTCAAAAGATCTGTTTATTTCAAATACTTAAAGGAAGAAATATCTCATTATGACAAAGCAATGTTGCAAAGCGAAACAAATTCGGAAGAATAACAATTCAATTAAAAGCAGGTTTACAGAATGCGCAACATCAGCTGGCAAAACTTTTAAGATACATAGCTATATATACTGCACAATCGTGTGCAGTATTTTTTTTTTATGTTTTCGCCATATATGGGTTTTTGTGCTTGGCTATATTGCTATTAAAAAAAAAAAAAAACAATTTTACAGAGTGTTTTATTTAAACATTTAAATCAATTGGTTTCTAAAAAAACCCTAAACTTTCCCCCCAAAAATTCTTACCCCTAATATTCCCCCCAGGACGCCGAAAAACCCCTAAATCTAGGGGAAAAACCCCCGATCTGGGAACACTGGTTCTCGTATTAGCGACTTATCGATGATTTTAGGGATGTTTTTATTACAAAATTCAAATTTTTACCTTAATTTTTATGCTGAAACTGTATTTATTTTGGTTTACGCTACTACTATTTATATTTTTCTGTACGATTTCGTTTCATTAACTTGTGTAGTTTAAAAATGTTTTTAATCAGCAGTGTGGCCACCCCAATTTTATGAAAACAATCCATATTTTAAAAAAATTATCACTAGCTATATTTAGGTGTTTTTCCTACACACATCAGCGGCAACTCTGACTGACACGTAGTCTTTCGTTTTGTTATTTCGGCAGGTAAGATTTAAAATCACAGCTTTTGGAGCATAAATCGGACAATAGTCCACACGAAAACTTGGCAATTAACTCGAGCGGCCTTCCTTTGTGCTTATTGCAGTGTGCGACGTGTGCATCCCAACACAAACAACACAATAAAATGGCTCCACCACAGAGAATGCGCGTCGCCAACGAGAAGGCCAGCAAATATGTGACGATGCGTGGCAATGTCCCCAAATCCTCGGTGAGTTTGGTCTTTCAAATTCGGTTTAAACGGGCTCCGGAAAGTGCATGGGGAAATATATAGGCGGAAAATCCATCAGAAGGAGGCGATAATCAATTGAGAAAAGTGCCACGCCGTCATTGATTTTATTATTGCTGATGCGTGCGCTTCTGTGTGAGTGTGTGTTGAGAGGGCGGGGGAAGCTGGTGCTTGTGTGAGAGTGTTATCGGCTCTTCTGGAAATATGACTAGGTGTCCGCCATCGCCGCTCGTTTCACTAATCTCAATCAATTGCATGTCACAGGCTAATCTCTACAAATTTCCCATTGCAGAAGACGAAAGAAGGCCAGTATCCCGTGGGTCCCTGGCTCCTGGCGCTGTTCATCTTCGTGGTCTGCGGCTCTGCCATTTTCCAGATCATTCAGTCGATTCGTGCCGCGTAAGGAGAGCTCTGATCTGAGCCTGCTCCGCACAACAGTCACCAGCCGCCACTTCTAGCGAGGATGGGACACCTTTCGCAACTTTCCTATAGCCTTCCCAACACACACAGAACCGAACCGAACGCCTTTCTTTTAGCTGAATTTTGAATCCTGAAATCCCCGGCAACATGTGCAAATGCCCAAAAAAATAACTTGGCTTTCCAGTTAATTTTCGTGTCTGCAATATGTATTTTCTAATCACAAAACATACAAACTTTAAGTCCATTTAACGCGTTTTGCATTAAATTATTGTAAGCTCCGCAGACAACTGAACGTTATGTGCATTCCTGCTAAAAAATGTCTCCTATACTCAGAAATAACTACACACGATCCTGTATCTAGGATCGTGTTTAAAGGCGATATATGTAATGCATTTTTAAGATGCTTCTCGTTGCTCGAGTTCTTTGAATAGTGCAAAAAAAATGTGTTTAAGCGTTGTTTTCTAATGCAAAATACGAGTAGAGAAGAAAACTATGAGTACATAACAATGAGAAATAATATATGATAATTTTTTTACCTAAAAACAGTGGTTTTAATTTGGGTGAAAACGAGTAAACATTTCATTGATATTTACAACTGGAATTTTTAGATAGTGTGAAAAATAGCTCACGCACGAACAAAGAACAAAGTGTCATCCCTACTTTCTGTGCACCCCTGAATTTACCTATAAAGCAGCTGATTGACGCCTACAAAAAAAACTAAACGTGATATACTCCCCAAATCGCCATTTAAAATGCATTTTTACTGTAAATATTAAATAGTACAAGTACCGAAGAGTTCATGCGTCGCCTGTTTACATCGGTCAACGTCCAAGTAATGTCAAAGAACAAAGGGAAAGCAAAGGCAGGCGCCGAGGCAACAAAATCAACGCCGGCTAAGGAGGATACCGGTCCAATTACACTGGACAAATCGGGGAATATATGCATACAAATCCTGGCCAAGCCGGGCGCCAAGCAGAATGGCATAACCGGAATAGGACTGGAGGGCGTGGGCGTTCAAATAGCCGCTCCGCCCAGCGAGGGCGAGGCAAACGCGGAGCTGGTAAAGTTCCTGTCTAAAGTGCTCGGTCTGCGCAAGAGCGATGTATCGTTGGACAAAGGATCTCGTTCCCGCAACAAGATAATACTCATCAGCAAGGGAGCTAGCACTGTGGAGGCCGTCGAGCAGCTGCTGCGCAAAGAATCCGAATCGTAGACGATTTGGCTTTCCCTTTGGATAGCCCCCCTTTCCACCCAATAAATATTCATTGAGAATTTGATTTTTAAAACACATTTGCTTGTTTATTATTTGGTTTTCTTATTTGTTCATCGATCGGGTCATCAAACCTTAATTATACATTTACTCCATATATTGTAGTTATCAACTATCGCGTAGGTATGTAGTCTTTAGTTTTTACATAAATTACTTGGATTCTAAATTAGAAGTTCCTTAAAACGACAACTGCTCCTGCTTTTGAATGTTTGATACGAGTGTTTTTGTTGATGTTTGTTTGTTTAGATGAGTAAGCGTATGTTTTCGTCGCCTATAACGCGGCAAAATGTAAGAAATGGCAATACAAAATTTAACTCTGCTAGCAACTTAGTACGAAAGTAAATTGTGTATCTCTGCATGTGAGTTACTGGATGAATTTTGGTTTCTTGGGATGCTTGGGTGTGGGTATGCGCTTAATCGACCTCCTCCATGTGGGAAGCGTCCTCGGTGTCCTCAACCAGCGAGGGGGCATCGCCGGCGCTCTGGGCATCCTCGGTGGTCATCGGCTCGTCCTCGTCGATGCCCAGACCCAGCTTGATCATGCGATAGATGCGGCTGGCGTGCACCTGGGGGCTGTCCAGAGAGAAGCCAGATGAGAGCAGCGAGGTCTCGAACAGCAGGATGACCAGATCCTTGACGGCCTTATCGTTCTTATCGGCATCGGCCTTCTGGCGCAGAGTCTCCACAATGGGGTGATCGGGGTTAATCTCCAGCTGCTTCTTACCGGCCATGTAGCCCATGGTGGCGGTGTCGCGAAGAGCCTGAGCCTTCATGATGCGCTCCATGTTGGCGGACCAGCCGAACTGCGAGGTGACGATGCAGCAGGGAGAGTCGACCAGACGGTTCGAGACCACGACCTTCTCGACCTTGTTGTCCAGAATGGACTTCATCAGCTTGCACAGGCTCTCGAACTTGGCCTTGTCCTCCTCGCGCTTCTTCTTCTCGGCATCGTCTTCGGGCAGCTCCAGACCCTCCTTGGTGACGGACACCAGCTGCTTGCCCTTGTACTCCTTCAGATGCTGGATGACGTACTCATCGATGGGCTCGGTCATGTAGACGACCTCGAAGCCGCGGGCCTTGACGCGCTCCACGAAGGCAGAGTTGCTGACCTGATCCTTGGACTCGCCAGTGATGAAGTAAACGTGCTTCTGGTTCTCCTTCATGCGCGACACGTAGTCGGACAGGGAGCAGAAATCGTCGCCAGAGGCGGAGGTGTGGAAGCGCAAGAAATCGGCCAGCTTGGCGCGGTTGTTGCTGTCCTCGTGCACGCCCAGCTTAAGGTTCTTGCTGAACTGGTCGTAGAACTTCTTGTAGTTCTCCTTGTCCTCGGTCAGCTCCTCGATCAGCTCCATGGTCTTCTTGACCAAGTTCTTGCGGATCACCTTCAGCACCTTGTTCTGCTGCAACATCTCACGGGAGATGTTCAGAGGCAGATCCTCAGAGTCGACCACGCCCTTGATGAAGTTCAAGTACTCGGGAATGAGATCCTCGCAGTTGTCCATGATGAACACGCGGCGCACGTAGAGCTTGATGTTGTTGCGCTTCTTTTGGTTCTCGAACAGATCGAAGGGGGTGCGACGGGGGATGAAGAGCAGAGCGCGGAACTCCAACTGTCCCTCCACCGAGAAGTGCTTCACGGCCAAATGGTCCTCCCAGTCGTTGGTCAGAGACTTGTAGAACTCGCCGTATTCCTCCTGGGAGATATCATCGGGGTTGCGAGTCCAGATGGGCTTGGTCTTGTTCAGCTCCTCATCCTCGGTGTACTTCTCCTTGATGGTCTTCTTCTTCTTGGCATCCTTGTCCTTCTTGTCGGCATCCTCATCTTCGCCAACATCCTCGATCTTGGGCTCATCGGTGTCCATCTCCTTCTTCTCGTCCTCCTTCTTGTCATCATCAGCCTCATCGTCGCTGACCTCCTTCTCGCGCTCCTTCTCGACGAGCAGCTTGATGGGATAGCCGATGAACTGCGAGTGCTTGTTCACGATCTCCTTGATCTTGCTCTCCTCAAGGTAATCGGTCTGATCCTCCTTGATGTACAGCACGATCTTGGTGCCGCGGCCAAGAGGCTCAGAGTTGTCAGCGCGCACGGTGAAGGAACCGCCGGCAGACGACTCCCAGATGTACTGCTCGTCATCGTTGTTCTTCGAGGTGACAGTCACCTTGTCGGCGACCAAGTAGGCGGAGTAGAAACCCACACCGAACTGACCGATCATGGAAATGTCGGCGCCGGCCTGCAGAGCCTCCATGAACGCCTTGGTGCCAGACTTGGCGATGGTTCCCAGGTTGTTGACCAAATCGGACTTGGTCATGCCGATACCGGTATCGATGATGGTCAGCGTGCCGGCCGTCTTGTTGGGAATGAGCTTGATGTACAGCTCCTTGCCAGAGTCAAGCTTGCTGGGGTCAGTCAGCGACTCGTAGCGGATCTTGTCCAGAGCATCGGAGGCGTTCGAGATCAACTCGCGCAGGAAGATCTCCTTGTTCGAGTAGAATGTGTTGATGATCAGCGACATCAGCTGAGCGATCTCAGCCTGGAAGGCGAAGGTCTCTGCTTCCTCAGGCATCTGTAAGGGATTTAGACGGGATTAGTAAAATTCGGATTTGGAAAACTGAACAGCTGCTTGTTTGGCTGGCTTTGTTCTCTTTTTTTTTCACCACCACATGCGCATCTACGCATCTACACTAGCAGTCGAAAAAATAGCAACCTCATTTGTACTATGCCCATTGCATTATCTTAACATCATGCATTTAAATAATTTGATTTATCTATTAGATTTTATTTTTAGATTAAAAAATTAAATTAAATTTATTTTAACATGGAGTTGTAAATTAACTTCTTTCTCTTTTTCTCTTTCTCTAACCACCACTGTATACATGCATGTGTTTGTATGTGTGCACATTGAAAATTGGAAACATCTAGAAAGTCGAGAAAACGCATCTCCTTGGCAACGAAAAAAAACCAAAAAACTATAAAAGAAAACCTAATTAAAGGAATATATAAATGTGTTTTAAGTTTTTTTTTTCACAAACTGACGCCATTTTTGCCCGCATTGCTCATTGGCTTCTATGCGTATGCGTCTGTGTATGTGTGAGACATGTGCAAAGTGTGTTTAAATGTGTTTGGTAATGCAAATGCAAGAAAAACCACGTGTGGGCTAAAGAAAAAAAGGGTTTTCTAATTAATCGGCCTAATTTGCACATTGTTTAATTCATGATTCGTGGAAAAGAAGTTTCCAGAAAGCTATCTAGCCGAAAAGCCGGCATTTTTTGCGAATGAATGTGTGTGTGTGTGTGCGTTGAATCACCCTTGGAGACGCCGCAAAAACCTTTTTATGCAATTAAAGCAAGAGAATACTTAATCGAATGCCGATTCTTGACTTCTAGAACTTTAAAATCAATATTGGGCAGGCAAATGGGTCAAGAGCATTGCGAGACGTGTGCGTTTTCTTGCAAATTTTCTTTGTGCTTGATTAATTGCTTTAAATTAATTACTCACCTTGTATGTTTTTCTTTCTATTCACAGACTAAAGGTAAAAATTTATAAATTTTCACTTTTCTTTGTGCAAGAATTGCAAATTCACAAGCTTATTTCGCTTCGCAAGCACACGAATTCTGACGATGTTCACCGCACGAGATTTTTTTCAAGACTAAAAAAATTTTTCAGCCGAATACCGAATTTATACTGAAACAGCAGGCCGTGGGAAAGTTCTAGATGCTTCTAGACGAGGGACCCCAACTTCCGCTGCGGTTTAGTGTTGTGAGCGGCTCGAAAAGTACACCACCTGAGCGGGCGAATTCAAAAAGTATGAAATGTTTGAGCGCTGATAAAATACACAACCTTAGCCGGCGAGCTCACACGATAGACTGAAAATGTTTGAAATGTCGGCTGCGTCTCAATGGAAAAGTGAAGGATAAAACAGAGCTTACTTGATTAGTGCAGGAAAGGGCATGCCTTTGCTCTTCCCGTTAGAATTTTTGGCAGGCGCCAGCAAGTCGACACAGATGGTCGATGATCGCGCTCAGCGATCCGTGAAATTTTACAAAAACAATGCCACTGAAATTTAGGCGCCAGAGAGGCGGGTAAAAGGGTTTCGACGAACGACCGAAATTGCAAAAACAAATTGTACGCGTGCGGCCGACGCACATGAGAGCAATGCAACAACAATTTTAAAGGGAATTATGCACTTTTGCACTGAGTAAAAAAGTTTGCATTTGTTCTTTAGTCGTTCTTTTTGGCGGGCACAAGACCATCAAAAATGGCATACGAAACGGAAAGTTCCGAGTTGGAGATCGAATTTTTGTCCGTGTATTCCCATTACTGCCACATTTTGGATAGCTCATGACTGTTTTCCAAACTTATTTATTATTTATTACTTATTTATTATTATTACTTATTTATTATTTATTTATTACTATTTATTACTTCTAGCTTACAAAATTTACGGAAGAAGCAGACAATCATCCGCATTCTGAAGTAATAATACAAAAAGCCGCCACATTCGCCTTCGCCTCAGCCGATGGCAAATATTTTCAAATAGTTTTCATAAACTTTGGGGACTCTCAAAGTTCTGAAAATTTATTAAGTTTTTTAATTGCATAAGCGACAATTTAGAACACCACAATTGTCTAAAAAATGTCTTAGCAATTGTAACAGACCACAATCCTATTAATACAATACTTCATACAAGTGGCAAGCATCCCGCTATTTGGGACTTACGCCACTTTAATCAGATTAATTTAAATGACTGTAACATGTTGTTACAGGACGTGTACTACGCGGACTACTGCAAAGACATGATAGATATCCTTTTTCATGAATTTTATATAAAGGCTATAGATTAAGTCTATATAAAAAGAAGTAATTTCAGAAATTCTTGAACTAGAAAGAGTAGTAAGATTATTTTTTAACATTTCCCCCGATGCCCCAAAATTTAGATTGCGATTCTGCAATAACAACCACCTAGAATATATAGCTAGAAAATGGTTGGTTGGGATAAAGTCGTACATTAATGATAGAAGAAAAGCTGATTCATTCCGCACAATTGATTTTTTAAATGAATCTGGCAAAATGTACCCCCGATTGCTCCACTTTAAAAAAAAACGCGCCAATCACTTTACCTCAACAGGTGGTGCGGAAACGAGTGAGATTTTAAGTTAGTGCCTTTCTTGTTTGTCCAAAAAAGTTGTCATATTTTTCGAGTTATTATTAAATGCGCGAATTTGAGGTCTTCTTGGGAGTCTCTTATAGCAAAAAGAAAAGTGTGAGTCTAAATCCGTATATTTTTCGATTCGCCATTAAAAATTTGAAAAAAAAAAATGGTTTGCCATTTTATCAAAATTCAATAAGGGGTTACATCATTATCCACAAAATTCTTCTTCTTGCTCTTTTCGTTCTTTTTTTATTTTAAGTTTTCCGTTTATGGATTTTTTCGTTCATCTTAGTACTAGGCTTAAAAGTTACGAGATCAACAAACTTAAAACGGGGGAAAAAAACCAAATGGCCCCAAATGTAAATAACATTAATATATAGAGAATCGAGAAATTTATAAAATTGCTGGACAAAAGTTTTAGACGGTGCGGAGTTGGTAAAGCGAATATGTTGCCATTTTTTGCAAAATGGCATAAGGGGTAACTTGTCAATTTTTGAAGGGCTATATTTAAATCTTATATTTAGAGTGTTTGATATAAACATTGCTGGAATGTAAACCAGCAATGATGTAAACCAGACAGTTTAAGCCAGCACAAATAAAGCTTCCTTTTCTTTTTATTTTTAATGATGAAAATTACAATATAGTTTTCAGATGACTGTAACCTTACAATTG
>VNJW01007072.1:0-27186 GCA_008042615.1 Drosophila auraria | reverse complement strand
TGATTACAAATAAAATTAAATTAACTTCGAAAATCTACTAATTTGGCCCGATCATTCCAATGGCAGCTATGTGTATGTTATAGTGGTTAGATTTTGATAAAATTTTAGGTGTATGTCTATATTTGAACTTAAAGACCATTTACTATATTTTAATCTGATATCTTAAAAAACAACGAGAATCTGACCATTTGGCCCGATAATTCCTATGGCAGCTATATGATATAGTGGACAGATCTGGCCCGTTCCGACTTATATTCTTTCTGCAACAGAAATAAGACTATCTGCCAAGTTTCATTCAGACAGCTTTAAAACTGAGAGACTTCACCGTTTATCATTTTGCCTCCCATTTCGCAACACAATTAAAACAGCTCGTCAGCTTGCTGATAAATCAAACTGGTTTGATCGATCAAGCAGAGCTGAACTTAACTTGCAGCTGATCAGCTCAGCTGAACTTTCAGTGTGCGCACTTTCAAGCAAACAGAGCGTTTGTTTTTTCGAGCTGAAAGCTCTCAGCAATAAGTTCCGCTTTCAGCTGCTAGTGTGCGCTTGGCCTTAGTTTCAGATCGATCGCAGCCAACTTCCTCAACTTCCTCGATCATCAATCTGGCCAATTAATCACAATCGAAGCGGCGAAAATTGTTTATTAGCCGCAAAAGAGTCAACAAAGTCAGCAAATAGCGCTAAGTGATCTAATATTGTGGATTTCATTTGGCAAAATACGTTTAGGGGATAAGCGCATTAGGCCATTAATGAGTCAACGAGCTTAGTCAATTTGAGATATTATTATCAGGAATCTTAGCATTATTAATAAATAGATATTACCTGTCTTGTTTTTTAAATGAATTAGCATTTATTTTGAGGGATACTTTTCATAAAAATTGAATTACGTTATACTAAGTATAACTAATGGAAAGATTGAATTACTATCAAAAAACGGATAGGATTACAGTACCCTATATTTATTAGTTATCATTATTATTATTTTTAAAGATAGCTAAATCATCAAAGTCATCATCAAAAATTTTATATAAATTTCAAAAAGACTTTAAGGGTATTCACAGCTTGGTTCACTTCTTATTATATATTCTTAACATGAGAATAAACTACAAGCTAAAGTGTTCATAATTTGACATTTGGTTCAACGTTTTTGCTTTGATAGTTACTTAAAATTTAATTCTAAATGACGAAGTCTAAGCTTTCAAATCTCAAAAAACTATTATTTTCTAATTTTACAAGTTATAATCCCAAATAACAATTATTTAAGGGTCTTATTCAAAAGAGGCTTGAGTTAATATTTTATTCCAATGCATATTCCAACTGTCTCGATCTTAAATATTCCCCAGATTAAAGGGCCATCAAGGAGTAGCTTCAAATTATAATTATTACTTGCGTCTGAGCCAGTTTTTTATATTTTTAATTTCAGAAGCTCTGTGCAGGTTCGCAAATTTATCGACGTTCTGTCTGGCACGGCAACCGACGCACACACTCAGGTACAGATACACTCGCACACACACCTAGCGACTGACAAACGTCCGTCTCACAAAAAAAAAAAATACAACAAATAAAACAGAAAAAGAGGAGAGAAAAAATGTAACCTTGATCTTGGCAACGTGATAACCTAACCTTGAACAACGTTTCGTGTTTGATTTTTGTTGTTTCTGCCTTTGGCTTTTTGTTTGTGCTCTTTGCTGCCTGGCCTGGCTGCCTTGCTGCTTTTTGCTTTATTTGTTATTTCTTTTGTATACATTTTAATGCCGCTGCTGGATTTTATTTTAGAATTTGCTCTTTACTCGGCGCTGTCTGCACTTTCAATTAAGCGCCTCGCACTGCATAGTACGCCGATAAACGATAGCGATTAACGATAGCGGTCTGCTCTGGTCAAGCTCTTTCGGCTTCTGCTTTGCAATGGCTTTGGACGGACAGACCGAAACGACAAAAAAAGCCGAAGCAAAATAAATAAAAATAAAACAAAAGCAAAAACTACTCACCGCCATCCAAGTTCAGCTTATTAATTAAAATCACGAGCGAGCCCCCAGCGTTGATTATTCAGATTTCTTATTTTATGACTCGATGTGATTTCGAATCGAACGGAACATCAGATGCTGACTATCTCTCTCTCGTTTTTGTCACCCTGATTTAGGCTCTATGAGCCTAAAAATTATTCTTCAGATCTTCACATTCGATCTTTTTCGGTGAATTGATCTGGAAATTGTCAAGTTCGCATCTTAAAATATGCCCATGAAGAGTTCTTGGTTTTTTTTAAATAATGTGACATTGTGACCTGGTAGATGCTCTCATATTACAAAAATATAAGATATTATTTTAGGAATATATTAATTAATAAGTTTCTTATTTATCATTAGTTAACTAAAACATTTCTATCAGATGGGTAAGTTGTATTTACACTTTCCTATTAAACTTTTCATTCTTTGGGCTAATGATTTTAGCAGGTTCCGAATTGATAAGGTGTATTATCATCAAAAAATAGACTTAAAAAAATACTTTTAATTTGTATTAAGCTAAAGCAATGTAATTAAGCCATTTTAAACTGAATATATTAAAAATATATAAGCAATAAAAAATAAAAAAAGAGTATCCAGTAATTCCCCCATCGCTTTCTTCGCTCCCTTTCACGTTCGACATTTTGACAGGCTGCCTCATAATCAGTTTGATTTTATTTCACTTTGCTTATTCATTGTACTCGCTTTTTTCTTTGAATTTTTTTTCTTTTCTGATTGTCATGGCGCGTCCTTGACCTTGACCATAAACCCGAATTTTGAGCTTCATTTCGTTCCCTACATTATTCCTTTCAAAGCTGTTTTCGAGTCTCTGGCTCGCGTGTGCCTGTATAAGTGTTTGCTCAATTATCGCTTAATATTCCGAGCGGCAGTTGTTGATTTTAATTTCGTTAATTAGATAAATAGAAATTCGTTTGGGGACTTTCCTGGCTGACCTTCACCTTGTTGTTATTTGCAAATATGCTGGCAAATAAATCCGTTTGCGTACAAATTCTAAATAAATAGGGATCAGAAAAACAAGGCAGCGAAATTGAAAAATAAAACGCAAAGACAAGGCTCGAGTATATTTGGTTGAATAAAAATTGTATTAAAAATTCCATGCCATTGCCTGACTCTGATTTCAATGCACTTTCGCCTGTTGCTATTGTTACTGCTTTTTTTCGTCGTCGGTGTTTCCTTTTTTTATATAAGGTAGAGAGTTACTCCAGACAATAACAAAACAAAGCGCGGCGTCCTTGAAAACGCGACAGGCCGCTAAACTCAAAAACGCCGACGGCGACGCAAATAACTCACAATGCACAGGGCAAAAAACGGGAGGGAACATCGCCCCAGAGAGCGACGGAAATGGGCGGGAGAAAGAGAGGTGATCACTCCCGTAGGAATGCAAAAAGCCTACATATCAATATGCACTTTTATTTCCATTTAATTTCCATTAATTAAGAAAGCAATGGTGCAAATATACTTACCATCTATCCACCGTTGCCTTCATTTTTTTAATTTTTATGGGAAACTCCTCGGCGCATGTCATGCAAATTGGCGACCGTGTAACCCTTGAATGTGAACTGATTGTAAAATTACACACGCCATACCCCTTAGGCCCTAAAGGTAAGGGGTTTTAGGTTTTCGAAAAAGGAACAAATTGATTTTATTTGAAAAATAATATAATAGTACATTATTCTATGAGAAAGTCATATTTCTAACCCAAAATAATAATGCCAAAAGGTACAGAATGTGCAGGCCTCCTTCGTATTTTTGAAAAGCTCATCACGAATCTACATATTTTTCTCCATCATTCTAGTTTTTTTTTATTTTTTATATTATTACAAACTGTATATACTCGCAATGTCTGTATCGTATTTATTATATATCAAGGTTATTCTAAAAGTCGCCAGCTTTTGTATTGCACTTTCCTTTTGTTGCATTTCATTTAATATTATTTGCATTTGTAGGTCTTTATGATAATTTTTTGCATTCGACGAGTTCAAGGAGTTTTCAGAGAAAATACGACATTTCCGGCTGTGAACTTTTTCAAATTTTAGCTGTAACCGAGTGTATGTATGCCTTAATATTTTATTCGAAATTATTTGATTTGTATTCGCTAGAATTCTCCCACAAAAATCCACACGTGTGAGCCTCAAAATGATTAATTTAATGAAATAGTTTCTAATGCAATAAGTGCCGATGAACGATTTTTGGCGCGCGCCAAATCGAACATGGAAAGAAGGAACAAGTGGCCGAGAAACAGGAATTGAGCGAAGCGCACAACAAAAAAAATCCATAAGCACAAACATATAGCAACAAAAGCAGCTATAGTATTAATAAGCAATAATTGCTCAAGGTCAACGGGGCGGATTCTGCCTTAGAATAACCAAAAACAAGCTGCTTTTGGAGAGCTTCAAAGAGGCAGGTGGATGTAGTATGTTCATATATACATTATGACCCGAAATGAGCTTGCACTTCTGCAAGTGTGAAATAACATCAACAAAAAAAAAAGGGCAAGACCAACGGAAATGCCATAAAGAAGTTAATGGGAAATTGTGCTTAGGTCATTTGCCAATTTTATACTGCAATGGGGTTTACGGGTCTGTGCGATGTGTAACCAGATGTGACTAAACTGTAGTTCACAAAGAGAAATTAGAGGGAATAAATAAAACGAATTAAAAGAAAGGATGGATGAAGCGATAGATTTATTTCAAGAAATTTAGGCAAAGCTCAAAATAAATTTAAACGTAAATAAAACTTGATTCTTCTTTCCACAAAAAATGAATTTTCAAAAACCTGTCTTAATAGGAAGATGGAGTATTTGGAAAACTATTTTTATTATTTTAGGTCATAACAGATTTTTGTTAATTATATTATATTCTATTGTAAGAGCTAATATATGAAAAAAAAAAATTTATATTTGTCATCATCTAGGTAATGTACTTTCTTTATTCTATAATTTCTTGATCTTCCTCTAAAAATATTCCTTATTTCAGCACAAAGATCTTTAAATTTAAATTCAAATTGACTTTTCAAGTAAGTGAAATATTTTCATCTCGTTTCCTAAAGTCCCCTTGCCTTGCCTTCAAAATATTGCTTCGCTCATCAAGTGCGAGGTCCAAGCAAATCCACATGTTCTCGTGATGTCACTGGATCCCCAGACACAGACACAGACACAGATTCTACTGCAGTCAGCACCTTTTGCCCAATTGCGCATTAGTTTCGAAGAATTCCTGAATATCTAAGTGGGGCCGTCGTCACAAGATCCAAAACTATTTTCGAAAACTTTTGTTTTGGTTACGCGAAGCACTACAATGTTGCTGCCTGCTTCCCCGTTCTGCGTTCTGGGTAATAGATGTCCGAGTATGATCAAATTTTTGCTGTTGCCCCGCCAGAGTCGTTATTTGATCGCAACCAGAAACGAGTAGCGCGGGCCAAGGGGGCGGCTCCGCGGCGGAGGCTGCCGCCCAAGGTCAGCGCTTCTCGCAGTCGCTCGCGCTGAATAATTAAGTGCGAAATAAATTAATTTCGGTAGAACTTTTTAGCATGCGTTGTGTGGCATTTTAGTCAACACAACTCACAGCGCACAGCCACAGCGAAATATAAAAATTTATCCAGCGGTCTAACCATCTCGAATGGCAAACAAGAAATTATGGCTCCTAATAGACGGGCAAGGTCAAATCGGAGCATGACTCAAGGCCAACAGTGCGTGGGCAGGGGCAGGCATTTAGAATTAAATAATAGTAGTAAATATTATAAGCCTCTTATGAGGATAATCAAAGGAATTTTTAGATAATACGAGTTCTATAATTATACAAAAGATTTTTTCTAATAATTAAGTCATTTCTAGAAGATATCAATTATATATAGTAGCTCTTAGGTCTTTATACCTTCTCTTCCCAAGCCAGGCTCTTCTACAGTTTTTAGACAATATCAGCAATCGAAGGTCAAAAACAGCAACATGAGCCGGGTATTTCATGGGCGGGGACACAATATTTATTGCGAATACTTTCCACACATATTATAGCTTGTAAAAGGTCTCTAAAATCTATCAATTCGGGCAGGGAGTACCAAACTCCCATGTGAAAGTCACAGAGCTAAAGTGGAAACTGATTTGAGGCGGAAAATATTGCTTCGGAGACATGGAAACCCACTGACATCGATTCCGCGTACGAATGGAGCGTTATAGGTATGAAAATCAGAAACCAAACTGGCACCAAATAAACGAGTATCCAAATGTTTGGGCAACTGGTGTTTTGCCGCCTTTATGTCACAGCAATTAAATTATTTCAAGCAAGCAAGCTACGGGGCAACGAGTAAAAATAAACACTAAAACAAATTATATTTATTTGCATTTATTTGCCATAACGAAAGCACACACGAACAACTCTCACATAGTGCTGAAAAAAATGAAAATACAGATATACAATATTGAAACAAAACCCGAACGACCTTGAGTGGCTCGCAGGCAAAACGGGCCAAATAGGAACATTAAAAGCGTTGAAATTAAAAAAATATAAATTAACCGAAATGCAATTAAAGCCAGCAAAACAGATATAAATAAATATAAATAGAGACGGCGAGAGATGGCGGGCGGTGCAGAGCAACTGTTTTGTGTTTAGAACTTCAACTTCAAATTATTTATAAAGACCAGTTAAGCAAATAAAAAACATGACTTATCTCTTAAAATACTTCTACTGGCCGAACATTTAAATGCCCTTTCAAAAAGAAAATTATACCAAATATTTCTCTAGAAGGGACAATTTTAAAACAACTTGTTACACTTTGTAATTTAAGACCGACTGTATGTAAATACAAAGTCATATTTGTCCTATAAATCGTTATTGAAATGTATACTTGTCTTTGCAACATGATTTCAAAAGTATTTCGGAGTAATCTATTTTAGAGTATAATAAGAAAATGTTACTCCGTTTTTTAGTAAATTCCTCTTATAATGGAAAGTTTTTTATGTCTATTTCTTTTGTTTGCGTCATTATTCTAAAAGAACAAAGCTTTTAAGCGAGAAATTATACATTTCAAGAAAGGGCAAGTCAGATTAGTCAAGCTTCAAACTAATTCCACAAAAGGAAAAGCTTTGAATTGATAAGAATTAAGGCCACTTGTTATCTGTAATATATTTTATGACGACATACCAATTAGGATTAATTAATAATTATATTTTTTCTGAAGAAACAACTCTAAAGAAATATTAAATTAATTTAGATACATTTTTTTATAAACTAAGAGAAAGACAATGTTTTTATATTTTATTTTATATTTTATTATAGACAATATGGTTCAAAATATATTATATTTATAAAGATACGGAGTTAGCTAATTAAGAACGAAATAGTAATTATTTTTCTTTATTAAACAATTTGTTAAATCTTTTCTTTAATTATTTATTTATTATTATTATTATAATCAATTTTTTGACTATCTATCTTAGCTCTGTCGCAACAAGTTAATCTAAATACTATTTACTTTCAGTCCCAATTGAGCGTACTTGCAGTGGCGATTTGGATTCGTATCTGCAGTATCAGTATCTGTTTAAAAAAGTATCTGCATTATTCATTGCTGACGTGCAGTAGAGACCGAGACCGGCAGCTGCCTGTTTTGGGTCATGATGACGTTCACACCGCAGCCGCGTGCCGGCTTCAATTCGATTCGATTTCCAAGCGGATTCCAGTCACGGTGCAATATGTGCAATGGCCATGCAACGCCGGCATGAACGAGAGCAGCGTGTGAGCAGAAACTAGGGATTGAGCGAAAAGTTAATAATCGCGCCAAAAAATAGCACATGGCAAAAAACTTGCAGGCGAATGACTAAGCGAAGAGAGTCGGCGGCAAAACTACAGTCCCCACCAAAAGAGACGTACAAATAATTAAGAGCTTGCGGAGAGTATATTTTTTTTTTAAAGCTTTGTTTTTCTCTTTACTTTGACGGTATGGTGAAAATGAAAATTTGAATGCATTTAAGAGTAATCTTTGCGGAGAAACAACCGTTACAAAAGCTTTTGCTGATACTTAATAATTTCCTTGTATCTAAAGGGAAGCCATCATATAATCTTTATAAATGTGAAAATATATATTTCCATATCTCATTTACTAAGAGCAAAGGAATTAAGTTTTAAAATAATGAGATAGAGTTTTTTCCTTTTAAGTTAAACTATTTTATGACATTGGTCTTTCGTTTCTTCAGAAATATTTGCATTAAAAGTTCTATTGTTCAATATTTTGTTACATAAGAAAACTAAACAAGTGAGTAGACCTAGAAATTGTAGTTAAAGTTTTTGTTAACCATAATATGGTATTAATAAAAAGGAACGTTTTAATTTCTAAAGAAACAGCCATTAAATTACAAATATAATTTAAAAAAGAAGTTGTAAACGATATTTGATTTTAAATTTCATCTTCAGCAGTCAAGTTCTTCCTAAGCTTGTTTGTCCTTAATTATTATGATTAAGACTCAAAGCAACCTTTTAATACAACTATTTTAATAATAAGAAATATCAAAGCTTATCTTGCTAAAGCTATCTTGGAAACTCTGATTTGTTTTTTCCCCATTGACAACCTTGAACTGGAGCAGATTTCTGCTCGACGATAAGTGGCGTCCACAGACAACCCCGCAAAATGCAGCGGAGGAGGGGCGGGGCTCTGATACCGAAATACCCTTCTTTATCGCATCTCGTGCTATCAAGTTTCGCCCGAATATAACACACACAAAGTATCTGGCAGATACGATTTCTTTTGTTTCTCCGCCAACGCCAACTGTACTGCGTTCTGTGGCGCTGTTTTCGAGCCACCACCGCCCCCGCCAGCGCAGCGGCCCCTCATCAACCCCCATCGCGTTCTCCGATAGCGACGACGGCAATCGACGACCTTGACCGTGAAATTTAAATTTAGAAGCTACGGCGGCGGCTACGGTGCCTAAGACGTAAAAAATAAAATACCACCAAGCTTTCAGAAGCTATCTTTTTCGTGAGTATTAGTCATTCTGTGTGTGCCGGTAATTGAAGAGAAAATAACAAAAAAAAGAAGAATAAGAAAAAGCTGCGCTCCATCACAGGTGAGTATTACTTACCTGTCGGCCCCCCCGCAGTCTTTAAGTGACTCAAATTCAGATAAAGATTCAACGAAAATTTGGCCAATTCACGAGTCGGGCGCATGTGCAATTATGTAAATATTTATGTGCCGGCGAGCGCACCTATTTTTAAAAGATTGAACTTGCGTGCTGGCGCCGTCGGGACTTGGTCAATGATGTAAATCCGTATAATTATTTGAAATTGAGTGCATCGCTCGTTGGCACGCTGCTAACGAAATGCTAAAAATAAAGTATTTGTTTCTGGCTTGCTGCTTCTGCGATTTAAAAATGCCGCCAATTACTAGTGTTGGATAGCGCACCTTTATATTGGCGTTGCCAGACTGCGCAAACAATATTAAGTACTCGATATGTTGATGTCTCGTTTTGTTATCGTTATCGAAGTTATCTGATTTGTAGTGTGGCCGTTTTGCAAACGCCCTTAAATACTCACAGATATTTTTCAATTTATTTGGTATTTTCATATAGAAGTATAAAGTTTTACTTATTTCATACAAAAAGTTTGTTTTTGTTTTAATTCAACTATTCAAAATATTAGAATTACTAATATTTAGATTAAATAAAGCTGCTTAGTAGGTAAGTCAAACCTCATTAAGCCAAGGCAAGGATCTACATATACTTACTTTGATAAAGTAGGATTCGAACCCGAAAACCGGCTTCGCAGCACGTGGAGCACGTGGAAAGATTGTTTATTCTAGAAATTTAACAATTTCATCACAGGACACATGTGATAATGGTGTGCGAGGCTTTCAGTGAATTTTACATATGCAACTTTAATGATGAAGTGGCTGCAGAAGGTAAGAATTACCGAAAATTGTAAATGATACATAAATAATAGTAACAAAATCTACTAGATCTACCCGACGATGAGGGACTGCGTCAGTTGTGGGCCCGCCAGGATCTGTGGACGGTGGAGGATCTGCGGGAGATCCTGCAACGGTTTCGGAATAATGGCAAAACGGACTTGAGGGATTTCCTTTGCCTGATCTTTGCTTTTGTTCAGAACAACTTTACCGGACCCTTCGACAAGGCGGCTGATTGCCAGCTGAACCTTAATCTTGATCAGGATGCGTCGGAGAAGCTTAAGGCCAGCGGCGAGGAGCTCAACCCGAATGTTAAGACGGCAGAGCTTCTGTTGGTGGCCAGGGAAATACTCGAGGGATTGTTGAAAGCTCACCCCGATTCAAAAGTGCTTACCTGGTGGCACTTGCGGCTGATCTGCCTGCACCAGCATGTTCTTGATGATCTAGCAGCTGAGCTATACGAGCAATTTAAGACGGCAGCTGTGCTGCTCCGGTCTCAGATAGATCAGTTTGAAAGCAGGGAGCTGCAGGCTCTGCTGCTGCTGGAGCTGGCCAACGGCTACCTGCAGTTCCACCGCTCTGACACGGCCTCCCAACTGCTGGATCAGCTCTGCACTCACCTGCAAGTGGAGCTTAAGGTCGAGGGTTTGCTGGGGGTGCGCACCAAGTTCCAGCAGAAGGCTCTCCCGCAACTCTGCCTCAAGGTGGAGCAGCTAAAGGAGCAGGAAGCCTTGACCCCTGCCATCAAGACAAATGAGAAGACCAAGCTGCCTAAGCTGCTGCTTCTGGAAGATGACACGCGACTAGAGCGAATACGCTTTGTGGAGCTGAAGGACAATGAAGTGATGACACTGCCCAGCGTACTTCAAGCTCTGGTGCTGGCCAAGGTGTGAGTAAGGTCTCTGATGAATGAACTATACTCATTTTCCCCCGTTTTTCTTTCTAGAAAACAACTGAAACGCTCACAGCCCAAGGATCGCCTGGCGGATGAACAGCTGGAGCCGTACACACAAACGCTTCTTTACCAGGAGCACGGACCACTCCAAGTGCGTCAGGCAGCCCTCCTATTAAACTGTCTGCAGGAATCGGGACAGCGTAGAACCGTTGAACGGAGCTGGAAGCAGTGTGAGGAGTGCGTCAAGCTGTTGGACCGCCCCGAAGAGGAAATATCCCTTCGTTCCCGACTTTCCTATGGATTCGCCGCACACCTGCAGCCTAAATGGCAGGTACAACTGCAGCTGGTGGACCTGCTACGTTCCCTGGGCATGACCAAGACCGCGCTGGATATTTGCCTGCAGATTCACGCCTGGCAGCAGGTTATCGAGTGCTACACTAGTCTGGAGCTGCGCCACAAGGCGGCGGAGATCATCAGGCAGGAGCTGGAGAAGAAGCCCACGGCTTTGCTATACTGCCTTCTAGGCGACGCTATCGATGATCCGCAGTGCTACGAGCAAGCTTGGCTTCACTCCAAGAAGACCAGCGGGAAGGCCCAAGCCTATTGGGGCAACTACTTCTACAGAAGGGCGGACTACGGACAGGCCATTGATCACTTTGAGGTGTCGCTGGAGATCAACACGCTGCAGGAGGCGATCCTGCTGCGTTGCGGCTACTGCGCCATTCAGCTGGAGCGCTGGGAGGCAGCTGTTAAGTCGTACCTGGCCTACACCCACCTGGAACCGAATGGCTTTGAGTCCTGGAACAATTTGGCCAAGGCTTTGATTAAATTGGGGGACAAGCAACGAGCACATCGCGTCTTGGGCGAAGCCCTCAAGTGCAACTACAGCAACTGGAAGGTGTGGGAGAACTACATGCTGGTAGCTGTGGACACGTCCCACTGGGAGGATGCCATGCGGGCGTACCAGCGTCTGACGGAGTTAAAGCAGCACTTCCTCGACCAGGAAGTGCTCACCCGGATTGTCTACGGTATTTCGAAGGAAGATCCAGCGGGCTCTGGAGCGCTTATCAAGAGGCTCGTCAAGCTGCTGGGACAGCAAAGCATCCAGCACGGAAATGAGCCTCTCGTATGGGAACTGGCCGCGTTGGTGGCTTCAACACCGCTGAAAAAAGCCGAGAAGCTTGTCAAATCCTATCGGGCTTATACACCAAAACATTTGGGATGGGAAGCCAAGGCGGAGCATGCCCTGAAGGCTCTTGATCTCTGCCTGGAGGTTACAGAACTCTCGATGGCGGCTATTAAAGAGCACAACCAGGATGAGAGTGAGGTGATGATTACATCGCAGCTGAATTCCGCCAGATTGGCGGGCTCGTCATGTCTGAATGCTCTGAAAAAGGTTATCAACGTGGAAGTGCCTGCAGAGCAGACGCAGAAAGTAGAAAGGCTGGAAAAACAGATAGCAGATCTTACCAAAATAGTCCAAGAGCGAATGAGTGCGCCCCGTTCGTAGTTATAAACTATACTTGCTGTGCTTTTGATATGATTAAAATACTTTTTCAACTCAGTATTTGACCTATGTAGTTGTTAATAAAATACTGATATACCGGGTAAGGCTAAGGTGCTTAAGTTTATTTTGATTTCATAGCCAAGGATCATTCCTTGGTTTTCTGTGTGTCAATGCCCACTTAGCTGACTATCCACTCGAGTAATGGGTGCAATTATATTGAGAAAAATATAGACCTATTTAGATGTACCCATGAACCGATATCACAAGTATTAAGCGTCTCTTGGTTTTAACTCCCTTAATATGTGTTCAGCTTAGTGGTGATCAAGACCCGAACACTCTGATCGAATGATCCACAGACGGCTAGGCCGAGCTTATCCGGATGCCAGTCGAAGCAGTGAACGGGTTGAGTGCTTAAAGTGGCTGCACTGACCATGTGCAGCGTCCCAGCCACACCCTGTCTGGTCCCATCCGAATCGTCGATGACCCGCTTGGCGGGATACTCGTAGTCCCACAGGCGAATGGAGCCAGTTCCTCCGCCAGTAAGGAATAGATCCCGGTTCTGCGGCAAATGGCGAACCACCCACACCGTAGCTTTTGGCCCGCTAATCACTCCATTTGTGCCCACACTGCGCCCGGCGTTGCGCTCCTCCACGTAGCTGAATCCCTTGGTTGGATGTTGGGTCCGCATATCGTAGACCAGGAGTCCGCCCTCCAGAGTGGTCACTGCCAGCTTGTTCATAGGAATGTCCCGCCGGTCGAATTCCAGCCCACAGATGCCGTTCTTCATTGTGGCCTCCCAGCGCACGGAAAGCGATCTTAGATCGAAGATCTTTAGGTCTCCGTTGTCGTAGCCGGCGGCCACGATTCGCTCCTCTGCGTTGTAAGTATTTCCAAAGGCCACGGCCCAACAATCGCGGCGGGCGCTGCTCTGGTTGATGCCATCGCCCATTTGCGGCGGCGGCGACATATCCACCACTGGGGCCTGCCCCTGACGTATGTCCCAGACCTTCACTGCGCCATCGCGGCTGCCTGTCACAATCTCTGGGGCTCCGCAATCGATCTGCGTGCCTCCTATGGCGTCAATTGTGTTGATGATGGCACTGTGGGCCTTGACATTATAAACTGGTAAGTCAGGCTGCTCCAGATCCCTGAAAAAGAACGAATGCTATGAGTATATCTTGAGATATTTGTAATACGCATTATTTCCTTACAGAACTTGCAGCCTGCCCTCGAAATCGCCTATGGCCATGTGCCGGTTTCTCAGCGAAGCTGCTCCGAAGGTGCCACACTTAAAGGCCACCTTCTTCTCCACGGACTTCACCTTCTCCAGCTTATCCTGGTTCAGCTCATAGATGTCCAGGATGCCGTGGCCGTTTGCCTTGGAGCCGAGCACCACAAACTTTGCGGAGAGCGGCACCCATTTCGTGTCGTAGACGGTGTAATTGACCGCCTCGTGGAGGTGCTCGATCAATTGGGGCTTGTCCATGCCGAAAATCTCTTATTCAGAGCTTGTTATCAAAGTGGCAAGTGAAAATGAAGTAATTATCATAAACAACTTGTTTGTTGTCATGGCTTCGCTCTTCCTCTTGTTTGCCGGCAAGGAAAGCTGCCACTTTGTGCTTGCAACTTAAAAGGGCTGCTAACCTGGTTTTCAACTGCTAAACTTTCGAAAAAATGTTTAAAATTGACCCAGAAAGAAACTAGTCTGATTGAAATGAATATCTATATAATATATTAGTCAATTGGATTTCCATAGACGCAAAACTGTGATTCCCGCCAAATAACCGACTACAGCTGATTGGCAACAATGGCGTAGGCAGGTTTTTATAAAGGGGGTTTGGTAAAAGACTAAAAGGGGATTGTGTTTTCTCAAACTTTATTTCTTTTAAAAAGATACAATATATTTCTTAACACAACTTACATACTAATCATTATTAAGCAGCTTTACATCCCAACCCCTTCAATACTGCTGCCTACGCCTCTTACTCACAGCTGATTACAATAACAAAGTCTCGATAACGTCTAAAATTTTAAAATAAAAGACGCTGGTTTATAATTAAATGCTAGTTTTTAATTATTGTTTACATGTTATTCATTGTCATCCGGGTCATTTAAAAGCTGAACCAGCAATGATTGCAGCCTGTTTTGAGACCTAGCAATGTACTTCAGGACCTTCAGTTGGGCCCTTCGGTGCTCCCTGTTAAATACCTGCTCCTCCCTCTGGATTCGCAGTTGTTCCCGAGCAATATCGAGTAGCTCGGCCTGGTTGTCCTGACTGAACACGGACCCATCTTCCAAGGATTGTTCAGATTGGTCTGCAAAGACTGCTGCACCCTCGTCTTCTTCCGCTTTGATGCTTTTCATCCAGTGCTTGGAACTCAAAAAGGCGTGTATTTTCTCAAAGTACCGCCATCTAGAAGGACTGCCCTGGCTTTCCAGCACTTTCTCTTTCTCCTGCCTGCAAAAGCATGAAACAACTACGTAAGTAAAAGTGTCTTTCCCAAGCACATGAATATTTACTTGTACTTGCGGATGAGGTTCTCTATCTTGTTGCGCACATCTGTCCAATTTACGGCGAAGCCCGCATCTGTTATGGTCTCAGCCATGTCTTTGTATAAATGACACCTTTTGCGCGCGCCAAAGTAATCCTGTATGTTTTCCTCCCAGAGCTCTATTATCAGGTCCTCCATATCCTTACTCCACCGCAGCCTGCCCTGAATGGTTCTTTCTGCAACATACTTTTGTTTAAATGCAACAGCTTAAATGTATTTAATAATCAATTTACCGCCGCTCATTTCATCCTCCGCAGAGTCCATGTTGCATGTCAGGGCTGCACGTGAAAGCTATCGATGAAACATCGATTGCCAGCGATTCGATAGGTACCGTCTAAAATAGACGGGAAATCTACATTTTTGTCCTACCAAAATCGAACTATAATATTTTTTCTATAACTGTATTTTTAATTTCTTCCTTTTATTGAAAATTCTTTAATTTTATTATTTAAACATAAGTAAGGCAGCCTATTAGTACCAGAAAGTTACCAGAAAGTTACATTTGCATTTTCGATTTTTTTTTACGCCAAAATCAGCTGTTGCTGAAAAACTAAAAATGTTAATGGCAAATCGTAAACCATTTAAAATTGTTCAGAATATACAACGTAAGAGATTTACTATTGTAAAACGTGGTGACTAGAAGAAGAAACAGAATAATAAATGAAATGCAAAATTATATCGATTATTCGATTATTATTGACCGTTAAATATAAACGTATAAACTTTAAATGTTATTACCGTTAAATGAAACTTAGATTATTCTAGTTGCATAAAATCATATTATATTATTATTATTAAAGTGTTAGATTTCCGACAGCCCCAACGATAGATTCACAACAAACAGCTGTTGGAAAGCTTTCTGAATGAAAAGCTTTGCCGCTTTGTCAGTTTTAAGTCTTTTTCTTTTAGTTTTAATGGGTCAGTCGAACGCTGTTTTTCCTATCGTTGCTGTCGCGGGCTTAGCTTAACTTATTTCCTTTTGGCGCGAGCATCTTTTTTTGGCGTTCGACCCCTTCAACTAGCAACAGCAACAACAACTGCAACCACAACAACAATAATAGCGACGACAAAGTTTTACGTGGGTGTCGCAAGCGACGCTTTTCGGTATTAGAAAAACATCGAACGTGTGCGGTTAAATAAGCGAAAATTAATATAAATATAAATACGGGAAATTTCACCTATAGTAATAGTTCACTAATATTTTATTTAGCATCAATTTACAAGCTTTTAACAAGTTTTATATACGTGCTAAGTGTATTGGCTGAATGGCAAATAAATAAAGAGTGCTTGAAGTTCAATCAATTCCCGATGCATGCGCCACGAAAGTGTTAATCACATATTTTTTACTGGCAACAAGTGATACTGTAACGAAAGCAACAACCACTAAACAACGGCGGGCGCTATCAAAAGTTGAAGGTGACAAGAAATAACAACAAACAACAACAACAATAACAGCAGCTGTACTTGTTTGGCAAGCGAATCGAATGCCAACAAAAATTAATTTAGTTTTCTTAAGGTAAAATGCCAACGAAAGATTCCCAAATTCTTCAGTTTGATTGTAGTAGGAATTTTTCATTTATTGCCAAACAGTGACCGTTTGCCTTTCGATTTCTCGTCAACTTCGGGACAATCAAATTATTGTATATTATTTCAGCTTTTTCATTGCCTTTATTGTTTTTATTTTCTTTCTTTCTCTCACTTCCCGAATCACCCCTTTCCACCCATTTGTTCTTAATGGGTGCATTTGCACTTGGATCACAGTCAAACATAGGTTGTACACCATTTAAGGGTACAGTGCACACCCCAAAGAACGAACCATCGGTTGAGAGTGCTGTCATAATAGTGAAATTCTACCTTCTAATCCTAATTATAATTTCAATTTCTTTTAATATAAATAATAAAATTTTACCAAAAACAAAAATCATAAAGAAAATTTATTTAAATGTATTTTTGGAGTTTTTATTATGGATCAAAATTAACATTAATATTAAGCAATTTAAGACGGGAAAGCAAAAAGCATGATTATAACACATTAGTTATTATTTTATTACGAATAGCATGCTTTGAAAATAGCTTTATTTTAAATTCTCAAAGGTTCAGTGCGTTCTGTTATCAAAACCGGTTGAGAGCTCTACGGGAAATAATAATAATAAAAATAACAAACAAGACCCTAATTTTTTTTCTAATTTTCATCTCCCTTCAGCTGTGCAAATTAATTTAAAAATTACAGGGACGTTAAAAATAATTTGGTAACCCCTTAAAAATTTTTTTTATCACCTTGTTTTTAGGAAATACTTTTTATTAGTTCACCTAATGGAGTGTGCACAGTATATAGTGGTATGATTTCATGGCTAGTATATACTATATGTGACGTTCACTGTACGTATATGTATCCGGCTAGGTTGTTCTTCCGTTTTGGCGATTTTTTTTTTGCCAACCTGTCGCGTCGCTCGTTGAGAATACCTTCTACATATTTGGTTCTGTTGATAAGCCGCAGCTTAGGGAAAAACAAATAGTGGAATGGCGCTTAATTGGTTTTGCTTTATTTTGTTCTAAACAAAGGTGTCCAAGATTATGCAATTAGCCGGGTGAAGGCTTAGCTACTTAATGGATTTTATTGGCTATAACTATAAACCTTGCAAACGAGGGATCTTTATAAGAGATATATTAAATATAAAAACGAAAGCTTTCCCTTTCGATTAAGTATATCATCTTCACCGTCACATTTGGAGATTAAGAAACTAAATACATTTATTTAGTTTCGGTTTTGGTTGGTAAGCACACCAAAAATGAAAAAAGTACTTAGGCTTAAAGTTAATCACAATCTGATTATTTCAACATTATCACTCATACGTGAGTTGTAAAGATTGCCAATAATCGGTGAACGCAAAAACTCTCCAATTTCACACCTGTTGTGGGTCAACGTTTACGAATACGCTTTTCTTCCGAGTTCGGGACTTGAAAATTGTACAATTTTATTGCATTGGCACGATAATTGCAATAAATGTTACCCGGAAATGGTTCCTGGGATGGATTAAGGGATTTCAGATAACACTTTAAATTTCTCTCTTATCTTCTCCTTGAAAATGTAATCCAGAAAGAATTCTGTAAAAACTTTAATTAGTAATAGCAATGATTCATTTGACATCACTAAATATTTAAATAAAAATTTGTGTAAGTTTTTATTTTTAAGATCAAGAATCAAAGAAAACAAGCAAGCAATAAGGAAGCCATATTCTTTCGACTCTTTCTCTGCTGTGTACATACAGCTTTCAAATTAAACACGATAGTATTGCGTTCTCAAATATTTTCATCAATTGAACTATATTCCAATTGATTTTTATTTTTATTGCTTCCACTGCGATGTCAGAAGTCCGTGCGTGCGTGCGCAGAGTGAAGGAAAATTGAAAATGTGAAAATGTTGCTGTCCGCTTGCTCCACTCACACTTGCCCACTCCATTGCTCTGGCTCCTGGTCTTGCCCTACCACAGAAAATAAATAAATGCCGCACAATCGAAATCTAAACAAAGAGAGATATAAAAAATCTGCCAACTGCCGAACCAGCACTTCCCCAGAAGCAAAACAAAGGGGAACTCAAAGTCCAGTCATAAATGCAATTCATATCTAAACGGAAGCTAAACATAATGCGAATTGTTTGCAGGTTTGTGCTCAAGTCGATTGAGAAACTGGGTTCCAGGCATTGATAAGGGCCCACCCTATACAAATATGTGAATTGTTTCCATTCCAATCCGAGCGCAGACGACAGTTTGCATGCATTTGAGCTTTGACCCCATTAATGCCGGCAACTATTAGTCAGAATTAGTTGGAAACTTTTTGCTACTGAGCTATTTTAACACTCTTAAGTCTTTATTACATTTCCCTAGGGGTATTCTTCGAATTTAAATTCAATATTTCAAAAAATTTTGTTTGTCCTAATAATATATCTAGATAAAATTTTATTTTGGGCTTAATAAAACGTGAATCACTTACCACTTGAGATATGGCTTTAGCACGCTTTATCGAATCTGAGTCACGAGGCACTTTTAAAAGACAACGCGCTTTTTGTTTAAATATTGCTACGTCTATTTAAATAGTCTCTCAAATCAAAAAGCCCCTGTTTGTTTTAAGGTTTCTTTTTTTTTATATTTCTTTTTATTTATATTCAGGTTTATGGAGAGAGAGAGCCTCTGCTTAACTTTCTGATGTATGTAGTTTATAAAAAGCTCGCGTGCTCCATATATCTTCAGCCGAGCCAGACAAATATTTTGCCAAGAAATGCCCGTTTATGTACTTCAACGTCAGTTTTTATCAGATCACGCCGACAGCATCAGCTGAATAAGAATAACAGAGTCCAGACTGGATTTTCACTAAATGTTTTAGTTTTTCCCTGAAGTCAGAGCAAAGAAGTCACCGCCAGAGCGGGTCAAGTGCGTCAGTTAAAGTCACGACGAGTCAATCAACATGATTGAAGTATGTACCACATAAATACCAACCCCATGCTCCAGCTCTTCCATCGAAACAGTCCGTCTGCGTTATCTATGACACTGGGTTTACCACTTACGCAATCAATGATTTGATATCGAAAGCACGGCATATGGTGGCTGAAAATATGGAGAATGCTGAACGCACCGTCACTGTTTCATGGTCATTGGGTTCTGATAAGAACAGGGTCAACTGCAGGGGGAAAATTATTACTAACCTGACTCTGGAGAGCGTAAAAAAACCTTTTGCCAAGTTTTAACGCGTGTATTTCTCCATTGCAAGTTCCAAAGGCTTAAGGGCTTAAAAGCACAGCAAAACAATTACACTCCAGACATTTCCATAATACTTTTATCTCACTCCAAATTATTTTAATGATTAAAATTCTGTTTAGTGCGAAATTCTTTATTTCCCTATCTGCCCTATCTGCTATCTGTCGTCTTAAAAGTACATAAAACGGTTGACACATTAAGCATTTTTGGAAATAAAAAGAAGAGGGGTTTTACTTACTCAGGAATCGAAGTTGATTTCTACAATATTACCTATAAACATTCACCTCTAAAATTAAAATAAACATGGCTTCGTGTGTATTTAATTAAATGTTTAAAGTACACAGAGAACTAGAACTAATGTAATTGTATATTGGAACTATAAAGATCAACAAAGAAAATATAGTACAAGCTGCAAAAACCCTCAAGACTAATCCTGAGCTTTTAAATATGAAATTTGTATAGAAAATTTATATAGTTCTTAGTGCCGCCACAATTCCTTTGAAAGTGTGTCACCAAGATAGAAGGCAACGTGTTTTAGTGGCTGAAATTGCGGAACTGTCTCTAGGTTAAACCATCGATTAATAAGCGCTAATGGAAGCGCCCGTGCTGCTGATAAGCAAAAGTGGACACTTTCGATAAGAAGTCGCCTGTGCCTGCTTACTGTTCGAAAATATTCCAGTTTTGTATATACTACAAATATATAATGCCTTTACTCTTTCCAACCGGCTCCCTTTTGGGCTAATCTCGCCCTGGTCATGTGCCCTGGTCAGGGCCGTTGCATAAGCCAATTGTTGAATCCCGCTTTTTTTGCACACTGTTTCCACAGTTAGCGGTTCGCTGGTAGAACTAATGAGGTCCCGCAATTGCCGGCGATACAACAAAATCCCCAGGGGCATCACAATTAAACCGGATTCGAGGTGTTTGTTCTATATATTATAAGCTCACGTTTTTTATGGATAAATACGTGTTAGTCATTACTTTCCAAAAGCGAGCCAACAGTACAGAGAGAAAGAGACAATTACAGTCCGAGCTTCGAGCTTTGCTAACTGAATTCGGAGCCCAAATTGTATATTCACGAAATTTATAAATAAACTGACTTTTGTATTTCTGAGAAGCTTAAGCTATATTTGTCGTAAGTATTATAAAGCTTTTGTGATCTATGTACTTCAAAACAAGAAGATTTTATCAATAAATATTAGCTGCACGCTTAGGGTAATTGTATTTTTGATGAATAGACATTTTATTTAAAAGTATAGTTTATTTACCTTAAATGTATATAACTATAATTTAATAGTTGCTTTATAGGAATTGCTGTATTAAACTTTCCACAACCATAAAAAGTCTGAAATATATCTCTCAGGTCCGATTCCCACAGTCTGATTTGAAATGCTAATGCAATTGAGCCATTTGATCTCAGTGAGCCAGTGATCTTTTGATCTCCTGGTTGATTCCAGATACTTGGCATATGCAACAGCGATATTGATTTTTCTCGGCAAAGCGTTGAACTTGACATTCGACTAACAAAAAATTAAAATCAGGGGAAGTGCTACATGCATGAGTATGAGTTTGTGATGCAAGCACAGCTTTCAAAATTTGTATGTATATTTTTAGAGTTATTTGTTATTTGACTGAGAGTGTAAGCCAGTGTGTGGATCCGGTTTATAGAGTTGTTTACTTTGGTTTATGGAGTGCTATTTTATGGTCACTTAGCGGGAATTGTGTCAGTTGGTAACAAGCCAAGTGTTGGGGGAACTAAAGACTGCAGCTATATGTTATCTCTAATACAACTCCAACTAGCACAGTTGTTTTTAATCATTATCGTTTATGAATATTTCCATTAAGAAATATATACGTTTTCATACATTTTCAGTTGGGACTGCAGCTTGTACTTCCCTCTAACCATGTTAGGCAGATTTATTTTGATTAAAACTGTGTTGATGCCCTTGGGTTGTAATTATTCTATTATTATTTCTACAACAGTTCACTACAGCCTTTTTTGTTATTCCCCCATTCACGTTGTTTGTTCATTATAAACCGTGCTGGCCCAGACATCGGTCATAAAAGGTATCTACCATGAACCGATTATTATAGGTGATTATTGCTTGTGCTAATGAAACGAATGACAAAAAGCTCTGAATAGCCTCTACAGTTATCCCATTTATCGCAAGTACGTTACTTTATTGAGTGGCTTTCGCCAGTCACTGATAGATGTCGAACATCTTCAGCAAAATACGTCAGAAGTAGAAGACGCCAGCCAACGCTGCGTATGCGTAATCAAGACTGATAGGGAATTCTACACGACTTTGCGGTCAGCAAAAGAACGCATGTTTATCGAACAATTTAGGCAATTAGCATTGACTATGAAATCATTATTCATTATATAAATAACTGACAATGTTCACGAATTCCGGGGCTACAATGGATGTTATTTAAAGATCAGTCACTCATGATCGATGCTTCAGTTGTCTAAAACTCTCCATTGATACTGCATCAAAGGGATGTTAATTGCTTGGTACCCGTGGATGTTATCTAACCAAAATTGTGGCGAAATTCTCATTTCTTTCGGTTCAATGCTTGAGATTATAAGCTGCTGTTGTTTCAAGTGGATTGTCGAAAATTTTCCACCGTTTACTATCTCCTGATCAATCAGATTTTCGGTTGCGCTAAACAGAGTGAGTGGTGATAAGGCAAGTTAAGAAATACAAAGACAAATACTTGAAAATTTTTGCGAGATTTGACAGAGTGTAACTGGTAATCAAAAAACTAATTTCCGTGGCCAATAGGTGCTTGTTTTCTTTTGATATTTCAGATATTGTGACTTTTAATTAGTTTAAATAGTTAACAAATTACCAAATTCTTCTTCTCATATTAATAAAATTTCATTTTTAATTATAGAAACCGAAACAACACCTGAAATCCCTGTCCAAGGATGCCTGGAAGCGACTAAAAGACTTGCACGATCGCCAAAATAGGCGACGTCACTTACGAATACAGAGTATTTCCCAGGATCCTTTTATCGACAACGAAGCTGGCACCTTATTAATACCCATTGAACACAGGGGTATACCGCAAAAACGATCAACTGGAACCATACCCAAGAAACCTAAAGACGCTGATCCAGATCAAAGTTGCCCAGTGTCCCGCTTCAGGCAGTTGCAGTTTCAACGCGACCTACGCATCCATCCCTTTACAGACACAGACCCCAATGTGGAGCGTGGCAGGAAGCCAAAGGACACAGAAGTAGAGGAAGACATAGCCAAAATGCCAAGTGATAAAGAAAGTCAAGAGTGAGTTCCAGTCAAAATTTCCGATTAAAATGGAAATTTATTTTATATTTTATTTTTGCAGAACAAAACCACTGAACAATAACAATGCAAATGGAAATGGCAGCAGCGCGTCGAGTAAGCCAAAGATCCAGCCAAAGTACAGCATCCATCGCGATGTGTTGACCCACGAGGTGGTGATCAAGCAGACTGGCTACGCGGCTCGGGACAAGAGCATACCATCCTCGCTGCGCAGCTGCTGGCAGAGCTGGAACTTCCTGTCGCTCTTCACCGGCGTAATTCCCATCCTGCAATGGCTACCCAAGTACTCGCCGAGAAGGGATCTGCCTGGCGATATCATTGCTGGCTTCACCGTGGCCATCATGAACATACCGCACGGCATGGCGTACGGCCTGTTGGCAGGAGTTTCGGCCGGAAACGGTCTCTACATGGCCGTGTTTCCGGTACTGGTTTACATGTTCCTCGGCACCTCCAAGCACATCTCCATCGGCACCTTTGCGGTGGCCAGCATGATGACTCGCAAGGTGGTGGACACGTACTCCAATGTGGACGATCATCCGCATAGTCAGGTGTTGGCTTCGAATGGGACAACCACGATGTCTCCCCTGGCACTGCTTAATGCCACTGTGGCTTCTCTTCCTGCGGATCCCATCACGAAGCTGGAGGTGGTGACTTCATTGGCCCTAACAGTGGGCATTGTGAACGTAAGCTCCTTATACCATGCTATGTCTGAACTATTATTGACTCCTGCATCTCTCGCTTAGCTCCTGATGGCCTTCCTGAGACTGGGCACCTTGGCCTCCCTGCTGAGTGATCCTCTGGTCAATGGCTTTACCACTGCAGCGGCTTGTCACGTGGTCACCGCACAGCTGAAGGATGTGCTGGGCATTTCGATAGCCCGTTACAAAGGCGCCTTCAAGATAATATACACGCTGATCGATGTAATCAAGGGTGTGCCGCAGACGAACCTGGTGAACTTTGGCTTCTGTGTGGCGGTCATAGTATTCATGACGATCTGCAACGAGTGCCTGAAGCCTTGCCTGAGCAAGCGGTGTCGCTTCCCACTGCCCGCCGAGCTGATTATGGTGATCGGTGGCACACTGATCTCCAAGTGGTTCGACCTGCACGACGAGTTCAATGTGAATCTGGTGGGGGATATACCCAGCGGTCTGCCGGAACCCGTTCTTCCGCGCTTGGACCTGGTACCCAAGGTGGCCGTGGATTCGATAGCCATTGCCGTTGTTACGTACTCCATAATCATGTCCATGGGCCTTACGTTCGCCAAGAAGCACGGCTACGAGGTTCGGGCGAATCAGGAACTGTTTGCCATGGGCGTTGGCAATGTGGTCGGCGGCTGTTTCTCGTGCATTCCCATGGCGTGCTCCTTGTCGCGATCCGTCATCCAGGACCAGACCGGCGGGGTGTCACAGATAGCATCATTGGTCTCCGCCTCGCTGGTGGTGGTCACCCTCATATGGATCGGCCCCTTCTTCAGCAACTTGCCCAGGGTGAGTTTCCTTTTTTGGTTGTAATTTATTGGTTTCTTAATTTCTATCTGGTATTTTTTTAGTGCGTTCTCGCTGGCGTCATCATCGTGGCTCTGAAACCCATGTTCGTGCAGGCCAGGGAGCTGAAGAAGTTCTCCAAGCAGGGCAAGCTGGAGATGTTCACCTGGATATCCACCTTCCTCTGCGTGGTGCTCATCGACATTGATATCGGGTATGTTTTTTATTCGTTTGCCAGTGTTTCCTATATTAATTATGATATCCTTACCTTTTCAGTCTGCTGATAGGCATATGCATCTCGCTGTTGGCTCTGTACATCAAGGGATTGAAGCCCTACTCCTGCTTATTGGGCTACATGCCCGAGGCACCGGGCGTCTACATGGATCTCAACCAGCATCGGAACGCCATGCAAGTGCCAGAGACGCGCATTTTCCGGTACAGTGGATCCCTGAACTTTGCCACGAGTCTGTTCTTCCGACGAGCCCTGTTCGAGGCAGTGGGCCTGGACAAGATTCCGCCCACCAAAGGCAGCAGTAGCGACAGCGAGAAGAGTCCCAGCAGAGGCAGCAAGTCGAGCTACTCTCCAGTATCGCAGAACGGTGGCAAGGCAGTGAGTGTCCAGTTTACGGAGTCATCCGGTGCCTTCAAGGTGCTCATCCTGGACTTTTCGATGCTCGGCCACATCGACGTGGCCGGGTGTCGCACCCTCACCGATGTGAGCAAGGAGCTGAAGGTGCGAGGAGCCCGCTTGCTGCTGGCCAGTCCCGTAGATCGGGTGTACGATACCCTGGTGCACAGTATGGCCCTCAGCGAAGGCCCCTTCGAGATCTTTCCCACGCTGCACGACTGCGTGGAATATGCCAATGCCTGCCGAACCGCGTGAGAGGATGAGTCTGCTCCTGAGCCCCCGGTAAACGGGGTTTCGGGGGCAAGTTCGAAGTTTTGTGATATGTCCAAGTGATAGCTTGTGAATCGTAGCACCAAAACCCCTTCCTAGTTGCTAAAGACGTATATTTTTTGAAACTGAATGTAAACAAAGTCGCCGTCTACAATCAAGCAGATTAGGCTAAGTTCGATTAAGTGCCTCCAAACTCCAAAAAGTAGATTTTTGTACTTAAAGCATACACACAGAGCCCACCAGTCAAGGCAGCCGAAAAACTTTAAGCGATCAGTGATCTAGCGATCAATGATTCAGTGCAATTTGTACCAAAATGAACAATTCAAAATATCACAAATACAATTAGCTTGTAAGGTTCATATACATATGTATGAAGATGTATAAACTGTACATAATTATTAAACTGAAATTGTTGTACTTGTTCCTGGCTGTTGTTATTGGTACCTTGTGTTGTTTGGTCGTTTTGGGTGTTTACTTTATTATTCGTGGAGCTATTTTAAAGCACACTTTTGGGCTACGTTTTAAAGACCTATTCCACAAAGTGGACCATAACTTACTGCCGGTAAAACCTTAAGACCTCATATTTTCACATTTTTGGGTTAAAAATATATTTCGAAAAATATGATTTTTTTTTTTTTTAAATCTTAGATAAAAATAATCATAACTAAGCCAAAGCACCTCTAATTTCAATTCGGAAAGCTTTTCTGTGTTAGTTAAATCTGCCTATTAAGATTAGAAATTTAAACAAATAAATGTTTAGTTAATTAAAAAAAAATATCTTGATGTAACCCCGTATCAAATTTTAAAAAATCGATCAACATTTTTCTTCTAATATTTTTCAATATTTTGGTTTTTTATGCTTATACATTTAATGACGTATCGGAAAATAAACGGCTTTTGGCTATCACTCCCTTTTTGGCTATAAGAGGCTCTTAAGAACTCTTAAATTTGATCAAATTTGGGTTAAAAATCTAGTACGAAAAATATGAAGGTAAAAAAATAATTATAACTAAGCCGAAACAGTCTTAATTTCAATTCGGAAATCTGTTCTATGCTTGTTTTATAAGGTTTTCAAAACTGCTTATTAAATTTACAAAAATGAAAATTTTCAAAGTTTTTGACCATTTTAATGATGTAACCCCTTACAAAATTTTTTCAAAAACTGACCAATTTTTTTTTTCAAATTTTTTTCAATGTTTTACTATAATAAATTAAGAAATTAATTGCGAATCGGGATATGTTTGACATTTGGCAATCACTCGCTTTTTGGCTATAAGATGATCTCAAGAAGACTTTAAATAGGCCAAATATTTAAATCGTTATTTTTATACCATTGCAGAAGGTATATTTTCTTAAATAGATACAAACAAAATACCAGGCGAATAGGAACACCAGATAGATGATGACTTTCTCTGCGATTAAAGTTAATATACAATTTTTAAGCCAGAGGATCCCAAAAAGAAAGACAGAGAGAGTCAGACAGATCCCAAAACTGGATATTTTCTGGAGGGGAGCAGGTATTGCCATCTGTAAATTGTCAGTTTCTGTAGGGAATCAGACACTGCCGGCTGTAAGTGGCCAGTTTCTGGAGAGGATCCAGCTCTGCCGGCCGTAAATGGCTATTTTCTGGACCGCATCAGGCTCTGCCGGCTGTAAATCGCTCGTTTCTGGACAGGATCGGGCTCTGCCGGCTGATATTGGCCAGTTTCCGGAGAGGATCAGGCTTTACCGGTTATAATTGGCCAGTTTCTGGAGAGGATCAAGCTCTGCCGGCTATAAATGTCCAGTGTCTGGACAGGATTAGGCTCTGCCGGCTGTCAATGGCCAGTTTCTGGAGAGGATCAAGCTCTGCCGGCTATAAATGTCCAGTGTCTGGACAGGATTAGGCT